>JAEIFJ010003014.1:100000-209920 GCA_018903435.1 Leucophenga varia | reverse complement strand
ATCATGTCTCTCTATTTTTCCTTTGTCACAGTTTAACCTTTAGGATATAATAAAGGTTGATTTATATTTTTCAAACTTGCGATCTACCCACTAAAGATTTTCTTATATTAATGGCTTGAAATTCAGTATCTTCATTATGGGCACAAATGAAATGTAAGAGGAAAGGTTTAGACCTTTCTAACTTTATCCAGCGTATTTTAAGCCAATTTACTGAAAGCCCTTTGACGGTTACTTTTCTGTTATTGATAGACTGTTCTAAAGGTTTTGTTGACAGATGCAGATGTTTTTCTTGCGGGCGATAGCATACCCTCTACAAGCAGCAGCTGCAGATCCACCATGTTAACCGATGCGATATTGTTACGAATATTAATGAGAGGGGGAGAGCATCTTCGGCTGTTTAAAAACAAATAAGCGTCGATTACATTAGAGTATGGAGTAAATCGAAATGACATCTGAAATAAATTACTTATTATTCAATGGCCAAAAAAATTTGACATTTAACGGTGCTAATCTTTATTATTCAGGAAATTTATAAAAAATATAAAAAGTTATGACTATACCAAGGGCTTTGACAGTTAAATTTAAGTTTTTTCAAAAAGTGGAGTTAATCGATGTGTCCACTGAGCGGCTCATATATACCATATACATAAAATTTTTACAATTTTATTGCTTTCAAATTTAAAAACTAAAACAAAATTTAAAAAAAAAAATTTTTTCTTAAATAAATTTACATATTAGCCGAGGTTTCGCTCGCCGAATGTCCAAGGTTCGCAACAGAAATATTTATTTTTCTGATTTAGCTCAAAACTTCTATTACAAAGATTATAAAATAGACACAATTATTAACAATTATTATTTATTTATTAAATTTATTTTATCATTAGTTTACAATATTTATTGGGCCTTAAATTAGTGGGGTAGGATAGGTTTTATGGATTAAACTGTGAATAGGGACGTAAACACCCAGTGGTTCGATGAAAGGCAATAATGGGGTGTCTACGCAGATTACGGTTTCCCCATAACAGTGTGTTTACACTGATCGCGTTAGATCTCTGGGAAACAGGGTGTTGGTGTGTCTACACCAACCGCGTAGGTTAACCGACACGAAATAAGTGCGTGTGCACCGAACGCGGTAATACTAAAGCGGACAGGTCGTCGGTGTGTCTACACTATCCGCAAATGCTGAACGAAATCAGTGCGTGTGCACCGAACGCGGTAAACTAGTGACAGGCAAGATGTCGGTGTGTCTACGCCAACCACGTGTACCAAGCGTCAGAAAATCAGTGCGTGTGCACCGATCCCGGTAAACTTAGGACAGACAAGTTTACGGTGTGTCTACACCAACCACGTTGTTAGCAAAGCAGAGTTATCCCAAAATTCACTTCACTTGTCTGCGACTCTTTTCTTCTGCCGCCTCTTTCCTTTACTTTTACTTTGACTTCTTTGACTTGACGTTTACTTTGACTTGACTTTGACTTCAAGATATAAAAACTTAAAATGAAATAAATAACAATAACACATTAGGGTGATAAGAAAACACTCGTGATGCCTGCCAGGAATGTCCACACCGGCCACTATCGCGGCTTAGTAGTGTCCCACACCTGGTAGTGCATCCTAAAAGGCTAACAATTTATCAATGCTTGCCATTGGTGTCCACACCAGCCACTATCGCGGCTACGTGGTGGCCATCTACAATGGTCAGCAATTTATTCAAGGCTTGTCATTGGTGTCCACACCAGCCACTATCGCTGCTACGTGGTGGCCATCTACAATGGTCAGCAATTTATGTGATGCCCGCCATTGGTGTCCACACCAGCCACTATCGCGGCTACGTGGTGGCCCCCTTCTGGCGGTGCATCCTATAAAGGGCGCCCTAATGCGTCCTTTTCCTGCAACCACGCGTCTGTTCTAGCCGGGGCACTAACTAACCAAGATCGTCCACTATCGTGTCCTGGTGGAGACTGTGCCACGCCGGCGCATCGTTCAATTGGCCACAATTGAGTTGGGCACTTATGTGACCAGACTCAAGAGTCCAAAATTGCCAACAAGTATGCACTTGGCATACGAGGCAGATAAACTTACCCCGCAGGCGTTCATCAGACGACTGACTTTACTCATCTTTTGGCTGCCCGTTTATACTAATTTTCGTATCGAGTTTTATTTTTGTAAAAGCAAAAACAACGACCAATTGATTGTAAAATTTGAATTTATCAGCTGATGTGTGCGTTGACACTTAAAATTATCAGCTGATGATGTTGCATGTTTACTTACGCAGAGGGCGCTATTCTAAAAGTTCGTTATTTTAAATTAAAACTAAACTATTATCTAAATTATTGTTACATATTTATATTTTCATATTGTTACTTAAAACAAAAACAAAAAAACGTTAAATGTTAATTTTTAAAAAATATAATTGTATACAATCAAACATTTTCTGCAAAATTTACAATAATATACTAAAGTTCATCATTGTAAAAGAGTAATCATAAATTTTTAAAATGTATGATCACTCTTCCGAAGAGGGAAGGTGTAGTGAGTATGCTAAGCATGAAGACTTTATGTAAAAAAGAATGTTCCGTCAGCATTTACTGACGAACAGTCCATCTGCTCATGTGCAACATAGCTGGACAGACAATAACAAAAGTGTCAAGTGACAACAAGATCACTAACTTCATGCTTAGCACATCGCATAGCTAATGCTTAGCTAGCATTCTGCTGGCGCAACACTTTAATATTTTAATACGAAATGTATCACATTAAGAATTCAATGCCGGATATTATAGTGAATAGCCATGTTTTGATGTATGCTGATGATGTTAAACTGTGTTGGAGCTACAATGATCCTGCTGGCCATGAGTTATTACAAAATGATTTGAATGCGCTTTATCGTTGGTGTCAAAACAACTGTCTGGTGTTAAATTGTGCCAAGTGCAAAGTAATGACGTTTTCTCGTAGAAACCCTAGTTTATCCTCATATTTTATTGACAAATTTGCCCTTCTTCGGGTTTCTTCAATAAATGATCTTGGTGTCCTTTTTGACACAAAACTTTCATTTGCTACTCACATTGATATTATTTGTAATAAGGCAATGGGACTACTTGGTTTCATTAAAAGATGGTCTAAAGAATTTAATGATCCATACGTCACCAAATTATTGTTTACCTCTTTGGTTCGCCCAATACTTGAGTATGCTTCATGTATTTGGAGTCCCCAGTACTCGGTTTATCAGGCGCAGACAGAATCTGTGCAAAAGCAGTTTTTACTTTTGCTTTACGAAACCTTGGCTGGAATCCAGATGCTAATCTACCACCAAACACTCATCGTTTGACCCTAATTGATCTGCCCACATTGGAAATCGAAGAAATATGTTAGGAGTTTTGTTCATTCAGAAGCTTATCTCTGGTGATGTTTATTCTCCCTACTTGTTACATTTATTGAATTTTTTGTATTCCTAATAGATTTACAAGAAATTATTCACTATTGCACCTACAAACATTTTCAACCAATTATGCTTGTAACGATCCTTTTCGCGTTCTTTGTGTTCTATACAATAAATTTTATCGTTTAAACTTAGTTTCTCCAGGCCTCCCGTTAAAATATGTTCATAATGCTTTAAAAAACTATAATTTATAATATTTTCTACATATTTTTAAGTAGTATTAGCAGCATTTTTATAGATATAACAAATTTTTCAATTTTCCTTAAATTCTTTGAAATATTTTAATTTCATTTTTATTATACCTGTTACACTAGTGTAAACAGGTATATTCAGTTTGTCGGAAAGTTTGTAACGCATTAAAGGAGGCATCGTAGACCCTATAAAGTATATATATTGTTGATCACCTCGACGAGACGAATCGATTTAGCCATGTCCGTCTGTCTGTCCGTCCGTCCGTCTGTGTGTTGCTGCGCGATTTATTCGCTCAGTTTTAAAGATAAACTTAAGCTTTTTCTAGGTCCTGTGTAGTTTCTATGTTAAAATCAATGTGCCACGCCCACTTTTAGGTATAGCTCCCATTCAAAAGTACAAAATTTTTTCAAGCTCTTATATGAAAAAAATGTATTTATAAAGCGAATGGCTTCAAATATGGTTAAAATGTTTCTTATACCATGCCAAATCTTCAGTTTAAAATTGGTCCGCGAATTCCTAAATTTTTAAGAGTATATTTAATTTGTTTAGTACTTTAAAATAAAATTTAATACAAATGCTGCACGCGAAGGTTTATCAACGTCAAATGATGTGTAACAGGTATATAGTATAAACTTCGGTCCAACCGAAGTTAACTTTTTTCTTGTTTTTATGTTTATTTTATTTTTTTTTTTTGTTGTTGTTGTAAAATACAACCACTTAGACCAGGAATCATGGCTGTGAGTAGGGGCACAGCCTGGTCAATCCGGGTGACCTAATCAAAAATCCTCCAACGTGGTCTTGGTGGGCGTATTCTTTCCTCAATTAGTACTTAAGTAGGTAATCTTAGTTAATTATAATATTGTTTAGTTTTAGCAACTGTTTTTCATTTAATGTAGTTGTGTTATATAAATAAATACAAAATTAAAAAACGTAAACATGGATGGCAAAGAAAACGACGCACGTGCAATAAACGCATTAGAAAATGTAAGTTTTTGATAAAATAAAATTATATATAATGTCTATTAATATGAATTATTAACAAAACTGTTTTAGAACTAAAATATACCGATGATGACATGGTTAACAAAATTGCATATAAATATTAATGTTTTAAATATAGAATCATTTTTATCATAAAATACTTAATATATTTACTTTTAATTAAAACATTACTATTTATTGCTTTCTTTATTTTATAATATTACTTTAATTACTTAAATTTAAATTACAGTATTACTCTTTGTTACATTATTTATTTTATAATAAATAAATAAATTTAAAAGGAATATATAAAGCTATGTTCTTTATCTTGTTCTTGCACATGACATACCAGTCATGAAGTTTCGCTCATGTCGTCTAACACATTTTTAAAAATTTATCTCTGTACAGTAAGTAAACTGCTTACCAAAACATTGTACAGTGAGTCAACTACACGCAAATTTATTGCACATCATATGCTAGACAACATGGGAGTGAGTGAGAACACTATCTGTCAATACCGGCAATATAAGCCCCATTCACTCGCAGTCTCTTGAATCTGTGCATTAAAAACCTGTATGAATGAATCATTCATTTGGTTTACTTTAGGGGGATGAAGCATTAAAAATTTGTTTTAAATTTTTTTTACCATATATTTTTGAAAAACCTTAAGGTAGTTGCTTTCTACGCCTCACTCCATTTTCCCAAAACGTGCGTATAGCATATCCTCGGCCTCCTTATTGATCTGCAGAATCATGTGCTGGCCTCTGGATTCGGGCTAAGCTACATGTATAACCTGCCAATCAGTTGTAGGCATTTTAGGGTTCTGCCATTTTAGTAGTTTAAGTGTCTGCTCTTGTGGCATGGCACTTAGGAAAAGCACCTTTGCCTTTGGCACAGACAGAATGTAAGTTCTGTGCACTACCTGCAGCCTGACACCCATCTAAGGACGATCCACTGTTTCTTTAACCCATTTAAGGGTGATTTCGTCCGTGCAACTTACGATTTTCACACCATTGAGCCAACTCGCCCATCAAACGTGGTAGGTTGGACCTCTCGATCTACCATCCTAAGAAGCATAGCCTGCAGTATTTTGGACTCCACGGTTTTCCACTGGTCAGCTGTTATTTTTCAGTTGGGGTCGATCTTGTCAATGAGCGCAACAACAAAATTCCGCTTTGCTACATCGGTGGCAGTCACCCTCTTGGGTTGTTTGGCGTTTAGGTTTTTTAGACGTTTGCTCGCTGGCGCGTGCACTTTAGCCGTTTCTGTCGAGCGCTGACGCTTAGTAGACATCTGCTCTTCGACCGGGTTGGCAAACCCTTCGCTCGAGGGCTCGCGACTCTCTTTTATTATTCTATCGTCCCACGTCAGATTCTTGCTCCCCTTGGGGGAGAGGTTGCTTCTGTCGTCAAGCCTAGCTCTGATCAATAGAGCTGCCTTGTATTGAGCTTTCGCTGCCAGACCCCCTTTGACCGCTTGGGTCCGACCCCCATTAGGACACCTCCTGGACAGAGGAAGGTGTACTGCGTGACGTCTTTGCATTCTTGTTGTTTCTCCTTAAGAATTTTTCTTTTTTGCTCTTAGAAATCTTAATTGCGCATCTGACGTTCATCTTCCGCCGTACACTGATCGTTTAAAACTTAAAAACTTAAAACTTTAACTTTAACTTAAAACTTTTTTTCTCAATTCTTCCTTAAATTCCATTAAAAGATCAATTATCCATGCTGAGCTTTAAAATATTGTAATTTCATTTTTATTTTTTTTTTTTTTTTTGTAAAATACAACCATTTAGACCAGGAATCGAGACTGTGAATAGGAGCACAGCCTGGTCAACCGGGCGATTTAACAAAAATCATTCAACGTGGTTTGGGTGGGCGTATTCTTTCCTCAATTAGTATTTAAGTAGGTATTCTTAGTTAATTATAATATTGATTAGTTGTTTTTATACCCGTTACACATAGTATAAACGGGTATATTCAGTTTGTCCAAAAGTTTGTAACGCATTGAAGGAGGCATCGGAGACCCCATAAAGTATATATATTCTTGATCAGCTCGATGAGATGAATCGATCTAGCCATGTCCGTCTGTCTGTCTGTCTATTTGTTGCTATGCGATTCATTCGCTTAGTTTCATAGATATTGAACTGAAATTTTAAACTTAAGCTTTTCTCGGCAACGACTAGGTTAATTTCGAAAATGAGAGTGCCACACCCATTTTTAGGTATAGCCCCTATACAAACTTATCGTTTTTTTTCGATTTTTTGTTTAAAAATAGTAATTATTTATGAATGTACTGGCTCCCAATTGGGTAAAAACATTTCTTTTGTCATCCAGGGTCAAAACAAAGACGACACGCCCATTTCTCGGTATAGCCCCAATACAAATTTACCGCCCATTTTCAAATGTTTGTATGAAAATACGAACTATTTACGAATGTATTCCCTCCCAATGGGGTAAAAACATTTCTTTTGTCATCGAGTGTGAAAACCAAAATGCCATGCCCATTTTTTTGGTATAGCCCCCATACAAATTTACCGCCCATTTTCGAATTTTTGTATGAAAACATTTTTTTTTTCTGAATGAATTCAATTAAAATTTGGAAAAATCAATTCTAATGTCAACTCCATCGATATGGCAAAGATCGGGCTAATATTACAAAAAGCCTCCATACAAATTTGATCAAATTCATCGTGAAATTTAATCTAAGCGCCTAGTGAACATATAGACTATTAAAAGTTTTGTGTAATTTTGTGAGTATTTCAGCTTCGGTTCCACCGAAGTTAACGTTCTTCTTGTTTTTTTTTTTAATGTAGTTATATAAATAAAAAAATAAATAAAATTTGCGGGAGCTTTACAACTGGCGTGGGCTGCTCCGAACGCGACAGTGGTGTGACCGCTGGCTCACCAGCGCTCCACTCCGTGCCTGCCAGTGGTAGCAGTCACGCTTTACACCGACATTTGGTTTTATATCCCATGCCGTTTTTCGTTCTTTCCGTCCTCTGTGGAGTAGATAGCGTTTCGGATGGACGAAGAGGGGTCCATAATCGGATACGACCCAGCTTTAAGCAGCATGTTAAGGTTTATATAAGAAGCAAATGTATTAAACTTTAACCCAAAAATACAGATATGTATAACAATAGTTTTCTTGAAAAAAAAAAAAAAAAATGTCTGGCTTCACAGAAATTTAAGAAGTGGTTTCTGTGGGACCCTTAGCTGTGGGATCCGGACGGGTCGCAGGTTGCGGATAGCGAACGACCACTATGTCGGTTTGGGAACGGCGGTATACTGGACATGGGTTAGGGCCCAGTTATAGGTGCTGCGCATTTAAAACCGACTGGTGGTTAGTCTCTAAATAACCGAAAGCGGATTAGCGGGTGATCTGTGGGTGCAACACCGACAAGACGTTAAGGGAAGTCGTCTTCTTAAACTTACACCACACCATCTTTTCTATCTTATACTCTTTAAAATTTTTTTTTCAAGTTCTTATATGAAAAAAATGTATTTATAAAGCGAATGGCTTCAAATATGGTTAAAATGTTTCTTATACCATGCCAAATCTTCAGTTTAAAATTGGTCCGCGAATTCCTAAATTTTTAAGAGTATATTTAATTTGTTTAGTACTTTGAAATAAAATTTAATACAAATGCTGCACGCGAAGGTCTATCAACGTCAAATGATGTGTAACAGGTATATAGTATAAACTTCGGTCCAACCGAAGTTAACTTTCTTTGTTGTTTTTATTTTTATTTTTTTTTTTGTTGTTGTTGTAAAATACAACCACTTAGACCAGGAATCATGGCTGTGAGTAGGGGCACAGCCTGGTCAATCCGGGTGACCTAATCAAAAATCCTCCAACGTGGTCTTGGTGGGCGTATTCTTTCCTCAATTAGTACTTAAGTAGGTAATCTTAGTTAATTATAATATTGTTTAGTTTTAGCAACTGTTTTTCATTTAATGTAGTTGTGTTATATAAATAAATACAAAATTAAAAAAAACGTAAACATGGATGGCAAAGAAAACGACGCACGTGCAATAAACGCATTAGAAAATGTAAGTTTTTGATAAAATAAAATTATATATAATGTCTATTAATATGAATTATTAACAAAACTGTTTTAGAACTAAAATATACCGATGATGACATGGTTAACAAAATTGCATATAAATATTAATGTTTTAAATATAGAATCATTTTTATCATAAAATACTTAATATATTTACTTTTAATTAAAACATTACTATTTATTACTTTCTTTATTTTATAATATTACTTTTATTACTTAAATTTAAATTACAGTATTACTCTTTGTTACATTATTAATTTTATAATAAATAAATAAATTTAAAAGGAATATATAAAGCTATGTTCTTTATCTTGTTCTTGCACATGACATACCAGTCATGAAGTTTCGCTCATGTCGTCTAATACATTTTTAAAAATTTATCGCTGTACAGTAAGTAAACTGCTTACCAAAACATTGTACAGTGAGTCAACTACACGCAAATTTATTGCACATCATATGCTAGACAACATGGGAGTGAGTGAGAACACTATCTGTCAATACCGGCAATATAAGCCCCATTCACTCGCAGTCTCTTGAATCTGTGCATTAAAAACCTGTATGAATGAATCATTCATTTGGTTTACTTTAGGGGGATGAAGCATTAAAAATTTGTTTTAAATTTTTTTTACCATATATTTTTGAAAAACCTTAAATTAGTTGCTTTCTACGCCTCACTCCATTTTCCCAAAACGTGCGTATAGCATATCCTCGGCCTCCTTATTGATCTGCAGAATCATGTGCTGGCCTCTGGATTCGGGCTAAGCTACATGTATAACCTGCCAATCAGTTGTAGGCATTTTAGGGTTCTGCCATTTTAGTAGTTTAAGTGTCTGCTCTTGTGGCATGGCACTTAGGAAAAGCACCTTTGCCTTTGGCACAGACAGAATGTAAGTTCTGTGCACTACCTGCAGCCTGACACCCATCTAAGGACGATCCACTGTTTCTTTAACCCATTTAAGGGTGATTTCGTCCGTGCAACTTACGATTTTCACACCATTGAGCCAACTCGCCCATCAAACGTGGTAGGTTGGACCTCTCGATCTACCATCCTAAGAAGCATAGCCTGCAGTATTTTGGACTCCACGGTTTTCCACTGGTCAGCTGTTATTTTTTCAGTTGGGGTCGATCTTGTCAATGAGCGCAACAACAAAATTCCGCTTTGCTACATCGGTGGCAGTCACCCTCTTGGGTTGTTTGGCGTTTAGGTTTTTTAGACGTTTGCTCGCTGGCGCGTGCACTTTAGCCGTTTCTGTCGAGCGCTGACGCTTAGTAGACATCTGCTCTTCGACCGGGTTGGCAAACCCTTCGCTCGAGGGCTCGCGACTCTCTTTTATTATTCTATCGTCCCACGTCAGATTCTTGCTCCCCTTGGGGGAGAGGTTGCTTCTGTCGTCAAGCCTAGCTCTGATCAATAGAGCTGCCTTGTATTGAGCTTTCGCTGCCAGACCCCCTTTGACCGCTTGGGTCCGACACCCATTAGGACACCTCCTGGACAGAGGAAGGTGTACTGCGTGACGTCTTTGCATTCTTGTTGTTTCTCCTTAAGAATTTTTCTTTTTTGCTCTTAGAAATCTTAATTGCGCATCTGACGTTCATCTTCCGCCGTACACTGATCGTTTAAAACTTAAAAACTTAAAACTTTAACTTTAACTTAAAACTTTTTTCTCAATTCTTCCTTAAATTCCATTAAAAGATCAATTATCCATGCTGAGCTTTAAAATATTGTAATTTAATTTATATTTTATTTTTTTTTTTTTTGTAAAATACAACCATTTAGACCAGGAATCGAGACTGTGAATAGGAGCACAGCCTGGTCAACCGGGCGATTTAACAAAAATCATTCAACGTGGTTTGAGTGGGCGTATTCTTTCCTCAATTAGTATTTAAGTAGGTATTCTTAGTTAATTATAATATTGATTAGTTGTTTTTATACCCGTTACACATAGTATAAACGGGTATATTCAGTTTGTCCAAAAGTTTGTAACGCATTGAAGGAGGCATCGGAGACCCCATAAAGTATATATATTCTTGATCAGCTCGATGAGATGAATCGATCTAGCCATGTCCGTCTGTCTGTCTGTCTATTTGTTGCTATGCGATTCATTCGCTTAGTTTCATAGATATTGAACTGAAATTTTAAACTTAAGCTTTTCTCGGCAACGACTAGGTTAATTTCGAAAATGAGAGTGCCACGCCCATTTTTAGGTATAGCCCCTATACAAACTTATCGTTTTTTTTCGATTTTTTGTTTAAAAATAGTAATTATTTATGAATGTACTGGCTCCCAATTGGGTAAAAACATTTCTTTAGTCATCCAGGGTCAAAACAAAGACGACACGCCCATTTCTCGGTATAGCCCCAATACAAATTTACCGCCCATTTTCAAATGTTTGTATGAAAATACGAACTATTTACGAATGTATTCCCTCCCAATGGGGTAAAAACATTTCTTTTGTCATCGAGTGTGAAAACCAAAATGCCATGCCCATTTTTTGGTATAGCCCCCATACAAATTTACCGCCCATTTTCGAATTTTTGTATGAAAACATTTTTTTTTTCTGAATGAATTCAATTAAAATTTGGAAAAATCAATTCTAATGTCAACTCCATCGATATGGCAAAGATCGGGCTAATATTACAAAAAGCCTCCATACAAATTTGATCAAATTCATCGTGAAATTTAATCTAAGCGCCTAGTGAACATATAGACTATTAAAAGTTTTGTGTAATTTTGTGAGTATTTCAGCTTCGGTTCCACCGAAGTTAACGTTCTTCTTGTTTTTTTTTTTTAATGTAGTTATATAAATAAAAAAATAAATAAAATTTGCGGGAGCTTTACAACTGGCGTGGGCTGCTCCGAACGCGACAGTGGTGTGACCGCTGGCTCACCAGCGCTCCACTCCGTGCCTGCCAGTGGTAGCAGTCACGCTTTACACCGACATTTGGTTTTATATCACATGCCGTTTTTCGTTCTTTCCGTCCTCTGTGGAGTAGATAGCGTTTCGGACGGACGAAGAGGGGTCCATAATCGGATACGACCCAGCTTTAAGCAGCATGTTAAGGTTTATATAAGAAGCAAATGTATTAAACTTTAACCCAAAAATACAGATATGTATAACAATAGTTTTCTTGAAAAAAAAAAAAAAAAAACAATGTCTGGCTTCACAGAAATTTAAGAAGTGGTTTCTGTGGGACCCTTAGCTGTGGGATCCGGACGGGTCGCAGGTTGCGGATAGCGAACGACCACTATGTCGGTTTGGGAACGGCGGTATACTGGACATGGGTTAGGGCCCAGTTATAGGTGCTGCGCATTTAAAACCGACTGGTGGTTAGTCTCTAAATAACCGAAAGCGGATTAGCGGGTGATCTGTGGGTGCAACACCGACAAGACGTTAAGGGAAGTCGTCTTCTTAAACTTACACCACACCATCTTTTCTATCTTATACTCTTTAAAATTTTTCTGTCTCCCTCCTTCACTATTTTATCTTTTCTTTCTGTTTCCACACTTCTTCCCCTCAAGCTCTGTTTGTTATGCGGAAAGCCGGAGGGCTTTATTCGAACGGAGCCTCCCTGCAAGCTGGCGGCTTCAGGGCAGTAATAGCTGAGGTTTGGTAGTGGTAGGGACTACCTTACCGCTACTGTGTGCATCCCCAACCATATCTCGGTCCTGCCGCGTCCGCCCGTCGGACAAGGCGGGAGTTAATGATCATGAATTCTACAAACACCCCAGCTTTGGACCTGTCGGGACTAGAGGATAACTTGTCCCTCACCGACTTTGAAAGCGTCTCTGTGTCAAGTTGGGACACATTTTCAGAGATAGTGGCAGGTAGTACCGGTGGTGCTCCTGCCACATCCGTCAAACCGACCGATGGTTTGGAAAAAAATCAAACCCGAAGGCCGACTACAAGCTGGCCCTTTTCATACTGGCGAAGATCGCCAAAAATGAAAAAGAGGGCGTAGTCGATGGCAGGGACGTTGCCGACAAGGCGAAGTTCCAAAAAGTAGTAGAGTTCGTCGCTACAAAGGAGCTTCAGTTGGAACGCCCTACCACCAGCGCAGCAGCGAAGGCCACCCTTAAACGGGACAGGTCCGCGGAGGAGCCCTGTAACGCTGCCAAGAAAGCCAAGGACGCTAGAGGGAACCCTCGAAAGAGGGTCCAGCAGCCATCCACGGCTTTAAAAACGTATAGCGGGGTTGCGAGGGACACCCTGTACGTTGCCATCGCCGACGAACGGTGCAAATCATGAAAGTTGATTATGGACAAATGGGACGAGATCGAGGTTCGCCTAACTTACACGAGGTTGGATAGGCTGGAGGAGGTGGACCGAGTACCAAGTTTGAATGCTCTGACGTGATCAGAGGTCACAGGGTCAGATGTGAAGATGAGGCTTCCAAAGTATTCTTACTGAAGGCGTTCGCTAAGATTAGTGAACTCTGGCATGGCATGAAGCTCAAGCTTATCCCAGCCAGTGAGACACCGAGCCCCTCCGGACGACGTCCTTGATCTGAAGGAAGCAGACAGGCTCTTGGACGACCTGGTGCTAGAGGACACCCTGGTGGAGCAGGTCAATGAAAGTCGTGCAGATTAATCTCAAGCACTTTTGCTCTGCCTCGGATAGCCTTCGTGTCCTCCTTGGCGAGGGGGACATTGACCTCTGCCTCATCCAGGAGGTCGGATGAGGGAAAATGCCGTCAAAGGTCTTAACATACCTGGGTACAAGCTGTACTAAAGTCAAGTAAGTAAACCTCGTGCTTGCGTTGTCGCTAAATGCCATTTAAATCTATTTTTCTGTCCCGACGCTAGTAGTCCGGATCTTTCAGTTTTGAAGCGGATTGATGGGAGCGGCCGCGCCTGTCTTATCGCGTCGGCCTACAAGTCGCACGACCTACCAGCACCACCCGAGGAGGTGCAGGCACTAGCTAGTCTGGCTCAGCGCAGTGGTTGTGACCTCATCCTCGGATGCAATGCAAATGCGCGACATTTCATCTGGGGCAGCAGCGAAATAAACGTTCGAGGTGAGTGTTTATTTGACTTCATTATACAAAATGCACTGCAGATCTGCAATGTAGGCAATACCCCCCACTTTCTCCTTCCCCAGTACGGAGAGTTTCGCATGTTGGGAGAAAGTTTTAGACATAACACTTTTGGTAGAGCAGGTGTCCCTTAGAGTCGATCGATGGAGAGGTATATCCTGTTCGACCTCAACATCTCAACGACAAATCACAAAGTGTCCTGACTGGAGTAGATTCTGCAGAATCGCCCAAGCTGGCTTTTTGGGAATTTCCCGCTTTTAACTTTGCATCAATCAAAGAACTAGAGAAAGGCTCTCTATTATTTGAAAGAAACACTAAACAAAGCCTTTGAGGCCTGTTGTCCCGTCCGCCATGTTAGAAAACCGGTACCTCCATGGTGGAACAGTGATCTCAGCAATCTCAGGAAGGAATCTAGGAGAATCTTTAATGAGTGCTATTCCACAAAAAAAATGGCAACCCTACAAAGAACCACAAGTTTAGAACTAGGACCACCAGGGCCGAGCAGGTAGCTAGGTCAGTATTCTCAATTGACAGGTCACACTGGGCTATTGGCACGTTTTCGCCTTATAAAAGTCCGGGTCCCGATAATATCATCCCTAAGATGCTACAGATGATCAGTAAGGACATGGTCGAGTGGCTTCGTCAACTGATGATCAGTTGCATCTGCCTAAGCCACATTCATCGGTCATGGAGACAGGTTAGAATAGTCTTCATACCAAAGACAGGGAAGGTAGGCCATATTAATCCAAAAGATTTCAGACCCATTAGTCTCACTTCTTTTGTTCTTAAAACTACGGAAAGAATTCTAGACTCTTACCTAAGAGAGAGAATAAATGGCAACAATCTATCCAAGGCACAACACGCCTACCTCAGAGTGAAGTCTAAGGAGACTGCCCTTCATGAGATTGTCAAAACTGCAGAAAAGTCTCTGCATCATAAACAGTACACCCTAGCAGCATTTTTAGATGTTGAGGGTGCTTTTAACAACGTCAATACGGACTCAATAATAGAGTCCTTGACGATGTTCCAAGTAGAGGACTGCATCAAGAACTGGATTGAGTCACTCCTTAAAAGTAGGCTTATTCGGGCCAAGTTCGGCAATGTTAAGCTTACCAAATATGCTAATAGAGGAACCCCCCCAGGTTGGGATACTTTCTCCTTTTTTGTGGCTCCTGACCCTAAACCCTATTCTTACCCAACTTGATCGGGGGGTGTAAAGGTTATAGCATACGAAAGTGGAGGGGGTAGACTTAGCAGACTTAGCAACTAGCTATGTCCTAGGAGTCAACCCGAATAAAACAGAGCTGGTGCTCTTCACAAATACGTACAAAATTCCGAAATTCCAACTCCCTAAGCTTGGCGGTAAAGAATTCTAAATTGGAAAGACAACATCCAAGAAAGAGTGAATAAGGCAACGATTGCCTTCCACTCGTGTTCCAAATTTTTCGGACGAAGATAGGGTCTCTCACCAAAAATGGTTCTATGGGTTTACACTGTAGTTGTACGGCCAATTCTCTGTTTGGAGCCTTAGCCTGGTGGCCGGCTCTTAAAAACCACTACAATATCCAAAAGTTATCAAGGGTAGAGAGGTCGGCTTGTATTGGGGTCACTGGGGCAATTAGAACCTGTCTGTCCGAGGCCTGAATGCAATGCTAAACCTACTACCTATTGACCTATTCATCAAGCAGATGGCCTCGACCAGGGCACTTCGACTTAAAGAACAATGCTTGCGGTCCTCACTAAGCTATGATCACAGCGCTGTTTTAGCCAAAATCCCGACGGACTTAAATGGCCCTACGGACTTTATGTCTGAATCTTCTGATTTTAATAAATCCTTCAAGACCAACATTCCTTCACGGCAAGACTGGATGGCAGAGCTGCTGGGAAGTGAGGATGGTTTGTCGCTCTACACCGACGGGTCCAGGATGGACTGCGGTATGGGGTCTGGAGTATACTCGGAGGATTTGGCAGTGGAAGAGTTCTTTCGACAGCCGGATCTCTGCAGTGTGTTTCAGGCGGAAATCCATGCTGTACTAGAAGCGTGCAAGCTACTGGAGCAGCTGAATGTTCGGGACAGATCGGTTTTCATTTTCTCAAACAGCCAAATTGGCATCAAAGCGCTGGATGCTCACATTACTAAATCTAAGTTAGTAAGGGAATGTAAAAACCAACTAAATCTTGTTGATCGACACAACACACTTTGCCTCTCATGGGTTCCAGGCCATAGTGATTTCCCTGGATAGGAGCAAGCTGACGCGCTGGCTAGACGGGGTTCATCGAGTGAATCTCAGCCAGTCGCGGTCCAGATTCCAATGAGTGCTAGGGTCGCCCACATAAGGAATCACTTTACCTCTTTAGGCAACCATAAATGGGAAAATGTGAATAGCTGCAGGAAAGCTAGGCTTATTATTATTTCATTATTATTATTATGATTATGACAATTTGTAAACAACTTTTCAATTGCCTGATTTCAACTTTTCTCCACTCGGCAGACTAATTACGACTAAAGTTGTTTTTTTCTCGACTGATTAATTCTAACTGACTTATTTAAAAAAAAAAACAAATCAATCAACGGCTAACAACTTCTTAATGGTTATTAAGTTGAAGCTCAACTCTACTTTACATTTGGTCATTCTGTTTGCCGTCATAAGTCCCTGATGACAGTAAATCCTCATTTTGTTGCACATATCGCCATAGTTTTATATGATCGTGGCTAGTTAATGACGTCATAAGTCCCTTACAGCTACTTCAAATTAACCAATATTCTTTGTCACCAAAAAAAAAACTTATAATTTTTATAGCCACTAAATCTCCTTCCTTATACATCAATTGAGCTTTCTGAATCTGGATTTTAGCATGTTCTCGAAGTTGCAGACGATCCGCATTAATATTAATAAAAAATTCTTGTTCCAACATATCTAGAATTTGATTATTATTGACGTTATATCTATGCAAAATATAAGTTTTAATGGTATCAACTTAGTGCTGCAGTATGTATCGCCCTTTGCACCTGTATCACCTGCTCTTACTTCTTTAAAGAATCGGCGGACGAAAGCTTAGTTATAATGGACAAAATTGCTCTGTTGATTCTCTCAACTTGTCCATGCACTCTTAGAACTACTGTTGTCCACAACACATTACCTTAATTGTTATATCTATCACACTCAACAAACGCTTGCGAAGTAAACACCGAACTTCTGTCACTGATAACCCGAACCGAACATTTTTAATAATATAATTCAACTGTCCTTCTTGCTTGCCTGAATTCTTATTAAGTACTTAGCAATTTATGCAGTTTTTTAATATTAACAGTATCTAACCCTCCAAATGCGCAATTCAATATGTTTTTTGAATTGAATGCATCGTCCTCTGAACCTAAAAATGTTCTACATTGTGGGCACTCCATACAATTTCCGATTAAACTGATTTAGGCCCTACCAGCAAATCAATTTCATTAAAAAGCGATTCCTCTAGGAGAGGTTGGTCCGAGGGTGGTCACCAACGACGTAAAACTAAAATGCCCACGTGAAATATACGAATGAAAAAAGTGTGCCATATGCAATGAGGGTTAGTCTAAACATATGTACTCCAGGTGGCAGACACAGAGGTGTAAGTCCACCCGTGGATAATTCCATGGTAGGGGCAAGGATTCTCGACGCCCTAACTACCGTTAGAGCAAAAAAGCATTGACGATCTCCGAAAACGATAAAAAGACCACGATATACGGATATGCACTTGGAACGTCCGGGTCCTCAACAGGGATGGTGTAATAGAAGACCTTATTACCAATCTCTACAACTTTAGAGCAGACATTAGTGCTATGAAGGAAATGTAATGGACTCGACACGGTTGCGTAAATCTACCAACCTTTGACATCTACTACAGTGGCCATGCTAGGCAACACATGTTTGGATGCTGCCCCAGGCATGACATCAATATTGTCTTCGGTTAACTTACGAATTGGGAGAGAAGAGGTCTTTCGCTCAATTGCAAAATCTAGCCCACATGCTGGTGGTAACCAGCAGTAATGGAGAGAGGCTAATCGACTTTGATGCGGGCAGGAGCATGATCATAAGTAGTACCAGATTCCCACATTTCGACATCCAAAAGGCATGGCGAAGTTTCGGCCTAAGCGGTGAATGAGAGTAAGACGAAATACTTGGTATCCACCGGCAGACCATCAACACGACGTTGTCAATCTGTGAGAGAAGATGACTTCAACTTTTTGTAGAAACCTTCGTCTACTTGGGCACAGATATCAACAACTCCAGTGAGGAAATTAAACAAAGAATCAGTTATGTTAATTGTTGGTATTATGGCCACGGTAAGCAAAAGCGAAGTAGACTTTATGTCCAGAGAAACAAAAATTAACCTCTACAAGATTTATAGCTCAGAAGCATGGGCCAGAATCGGATAAGTCGGCGTTGTGCGTGTTCAAGAGGGAGATACTGCGGAGAATCTGAGCGGAGAAACGATGAGCTGTATAAGGACATCGACATAGTCAAGAACATCTTATGAAAAAGACTGTAATGGGCTGGTCACCTGCGTTAGATGGATACAGAGCCTCCGGCGAAAAATTTTATGGAAAAAACGTGAACCATATCGGAGGTGTGCGGCAGCGAGGGTGTCCGCTGCGGTCTACTGCTACTTCGACATTAGTAATTTGAAAATCTGCATAGTACTGCTTATTACGCTGATTATGATTTGAGGTCAATGTTTACCTTGGGGACTATGTTAATTTATTAGACGCTGGACGGACAGACGCCAGCCTTGGTAACATCGACTCCTTTCTTACTACTTAAAAGCTACTAAACCCGGGGCGAACATCTGCTTTGGTTTTAACTAAGGACTCTTTAAACAATTAGATACATTTAATGTATAGGGTGGTTAAATTTCAAGGGCCGATGTTGAATGTGAACCACACCTAAACGTCAAGTTTTTTCCTGCATTTCTTTTGACATTTCTCAACTTCAGACTAACTCAATTTGACGTGTGCCGCCGAAGCCGCGGCGGCCATTTGGCCGATATTTTGTTCCATACATAATTGAGTCATACCAATATAACATATCATAATAAAAAGAAATGTCAATAATTTCCTAAATAATTCGTGTTTTATTCAAAATCAACATCGGCCCTTGAAATTTAACCACCCTATATAAGGGAGTTATTTTTGTGTTTTTTTTTTTGTAATTATGTTTATTATTAGAAGTATAAGTAAAATGTTGTACGTTCTTTTAACCGTTGTCGATCTTCACTCTCATTTTTAATTTTTTTAATAGTTTTCTGACGCTTTCTGTCGTCGCTGCTTTTTTAAATATTTCACAGCAACACGGTCACTGCCGCCATGTTATAAATTATAAGAGTGTAATTATTTGATTCATTATTAATGATTGTGGTCTTATTATATAAAAGTCGCAAAAAGGCTCTTATGCGAGAAGCTCGCTAAAGAACTAGAGTTTTAGTGAGCGAGAAAGTATGTGAGAGGCCTCATGTACTTCAAGTGACTTCATGTGTAAGACATAAGGGCATGCACAGCCGTTTGTCACTTTGGTCGCATGATTGGCGCATCAAAGTACGCTAGCTGATTTACCACTTCAAGTGATTGAATATAACTCGGAATTATGATTAGTTGATTTGGATTTCCGTTTATCAGGGGTGTCAGGAAAATCTCTACCAACCTAATTCCAACCAAAAGAGATTTCAAGGTGACACACAAATGTCCTTGGTTTGGTTTTAAATCTCTCCAGTTTTTGTTAGAGATTTGATAGAGTTTTAGTAAAAAACAACATTAAAACATATGTTTTAATGATATAAGTTATATTAGCAGAAACGTAATTCTTTTTCTGAATTAATTGCACCATTACAATCCAAAATTACATTGGTATAATTGTTTAATTAACATTTTACAAAATCTCTAGTAAATTAATTGCAAATAAAATTCTTAAGCAAACTCAACCGAAAAAAAATGCCAATTTGCTCGAAACGGACTTTTATATATTTCGAAGATTCATTTTTGTCAAATAAGTAATTGTATTTTGCTTAAAAATTAAAAAAAAAAATAGTTTTAATGCGAAACAAACTCGAATTAAATGTTCATTTATGAAAAGAATTTGCATAAAATATTAATGGTCTGATTTATTTGGCGAGGAAATTATTTTAAGTTTTCTTTGATTTAATTAAAAACTAAACTTTTGTAGGTTGAGTCATACTACGGTGGACGTTTTACAAAGTGAATTTGTTTGTAAAATGAAAAATCTTTAATTATCTTGTAAATCAATTTCATCACCTTCAAAGTAGTCCCCTCCCGATAAAATTTATAATTTTTGGTACCAATCGAGACTTGGCACGTTTAAGGCCCAAAACATCTTTCAAAATGGTATAAATTGATCCTTTTGAAACGCCAATTTCATCAGCAATGTCTCTTTTACTTTTTGGATGTGAGCATCGTCCGTTGAGGTCGATGGTCGATCAGGTGTGCTCTTCGTCTTCAACACGTTCTCAACCCTATTTAAACAATTTATAAAAATCATATGTTGTTGATTTTGGCAAGCCTCCTTTCAACATTTTAATTCCATTTATTCCATTCAGAAAACAAAATTTGATTACACTTCTCTGCTCAATTAAATCAGACATTGTAAAAATCGAAAAATGCACTCTTGTTCGTTTGGTAAACACAAGCGTAAATATATTACTGATAATGATATTGACATGAAATTTGGCCCAGGTGCTATTAACAGAAATGTTAAGCCCGCGAAGTTTAAATTAAAATTCTCCTTACTTTTTGCCCATAGTAGTATAAAAACTGAATAAAATATGAAAATGAAATGTCTACAACAGTCTACAAAAATGTTAAGCTGTGATGACAACCCCTAAGCTGTGATGACAACCCTTTACTGTCTTTGAACAATGAAATACTCTAATGTAAATCGTTTCATGAATTCAATAAAAATATAAGCCACAGGTTTCTTTGGCCAGAAACTAAAGGATCTCGTGGGTCTAAAGAAATTTCTTCTTGTCTAATAAAGTACATAAACCCTTACGCTGCAAACTTCGAAAAAAATAATAACATATTCGGATTCGTGTACCGAGCAAAACAGAAATATTTAAACCGTCTTAAGTTTTTTGAAACTTGTTCAAAGCACAGAAACCAAAGCTGAATCAATTGACATGAAATTTTTGGTAAGTGGACACAGATATTTGCCCAATGACTCAGATTTTTCCATTATTGAGTCATGTGCGAAAAAAAAATTAAAACATTTTTTCACCAGATGATTGGTATCATATCATCAAAACATGTAAAAAGAAAGCGCCATTTCATCTAATCAAATGACTCACCAAGATTTTTTGTCAACAAAACCTTTAGAACAGTCTATCATTAACAGAAAAGTAACCGTCACAGGGCTTCCAGTAAATTGGCTTAAAATACGCTGGATAAAGTTAGAAAAATCTAAACCCTATCTCGTACAATTCAATTGTGCCCATAATGAAGATACTGAATTTCAAGCCATTAATATAAGAAAATCTTTAGTGGGTAGATCGCAAGTTTGAAAAATATAAATCAGCCTTTATTATATCCTAAAGGTAGAACTGTGACAAAGGAAAAATGGAGAGACATGATGGACCTGCTAAAAGTCATTCCTCCTGTTAAACACGATTACTATAAGAACTTGTCAACAAATCGAAATGACGAATCCTCGCATACAACTGATAAAGAAGACATTATTTATAATATTGCTGATTCATCTTAAAGAATAATGCCGCTAACATTAAGCTGCTATGAATTAATTACAAAAATTATATTATAAGTTATAATATAATAAATTATAACCGAACTGCCAACTTTCATTTTTATGGAAAAGTTGTAATAAAAATGTATAATAACTAACTGACTCACTAATGGATTTGTCATGTGAATGGTTTTCTTCATCATCAGCTAACAAAGCCCTGGAACAGCGTGTCAATAAAACTATACTGAAGCGGCAAGCCATAATGGATCCTGCTCCGAGTCCTGCTAAGAAAGCTGACCATCAGAATATCACTTCTTACAATGGCGCATCCAATTCGTTTGGTATCCTCAGCGAACAGGATGAGCATGATACTATGGAGGATTTTGCTAGTCTTTCTAATGTAGACTAATGTAGACAACGATGCCGGAGGTGCAACTGTTGCCCATCCAATTTGTCCGAGAACTCCTAAGCCACCACCATTTTTTGCAGATGGTAAAACAAATGTTACTGGTCTCCGTATTTCCCTTAACTCGGTGACTCCTACTGAAACTTTTACCATTAAGATTAATGGACCCAGCACTGTAAGAATAATGGCTACAACAGTAAATGCATATCGATACATTATTCGATATTTCGAAGAGGAAAACATACCTTTTCATTCTTACCAATTAAAACAGGAGCGTGCTTACCGAGTGGTAATAAGGGGTCTAAGCTCTTCCACACAAGCAGAAGAACCAGCAAGCTGATCTAGGCCATACTGTGCGAAATTTCCACAATCCGAAAAACCGAAAAAATGGAGTCTTAAAGGACATGTTTTTCAAAGAACTTGAGCCACTTTCAAATAGTAAGGAAATCTATGAAATAAAAAAGTTTTGTCAGCAGATTGTGAAGGTTGAACCTCCTCGCCGTCGTGTGGACCTTCCGCAATGCCATAGATGCCAGGAGTATGGTCATACACAGAAATACTGCAAAAATCAATATAGATGTGTAAAATGTGGTAAAAATCATGAAACGGGAAAGTGTGATAAACCAGCAACATCTCCGGCAAAATGTCCGCTGTGCAGTAATGAGCATACGGCCATTTACGAGGGATCTGCCGTATATAAACACTTAATGGAGAAGCGTGTATCAAAAACTCCACAGCCAAAGAAACATATTATTGCTGCTGCACATCACAATATACAAGAATCATACCAGCAAAAAGTTCCTCTCATTCTAATGCCTATGTGGCCAGTGAATTCCCTGCATTGCAACAACACCGGCTACGTTCTTCACAACAACAAGAAAACGCAGCATATCCAAGTAATACTGCTTATGGTGTGGACGAAATGTATCACTTAATGTCCAAAAAGTTTGTTAAGTTTACTGAGTTGCAGAGTCAAACAAATAATATGCTCGCTAAATTGATGGACATGCAAATGCAGCTTATGTCCATTCTATCTGCCCTGGTGGCGAAAAAATGAATCTACGTATAGGAGTCTGGAATGCTGATGGTCTTGTGCACCATGCCAATGAACTTGAGGTGTTCATCCATATTAATGTGATGCTACTCAGCGAAACTCATTTTACATCCAGATCCTACTATAAAATTATAGGCTTTGAAATATATTGTGCCAATCATCCTGACGATAGAAGTACTGGTGGAGCTGCGATTCTCATAAAATCTAACATAAACCACTTTCCAGTTTACACTGCGCGCTATCCTTCCTTTCAATGTGTTGGGGTTAAAGTAAACACGGATCGTGGAGACATTGTATTGGCATCAATTTACTGCCCACCAAATCGTGTATGGAGATCGACTGAATTTAAAGATATTTTTGACGAGCTGGGAACTAGATTTTTGATTGCTGGAGATTGGAATGCAAAACATCGTCTATGGGGAGCTAGCCGTGCCTGCTCAAGAGGAAACACTTTATTTGATTTCGTGGCGAATTCGAATATGCAGACATTGGCCTCTGGTTCGCCTACACACTTTCCATATAGCAACAGAGCTCCCAGTGCAATCGATTTTGCAATTTATGCGGGGATTTCATCATCAAGCTTGGCTATAACTGGTATGGCAGAACTAAGCTCAGATCATATCCCATTGATCATTGAGTTTACTATCGGCGCACAATGTTTGCATGTCAAACCAAAACTATTGCCATCTTATGCAAATATAAATCGGTTCAAATTAATATTAGGGCAGCTAGTAAATCTTAACACGGAGATTGAAAGTGCTGAAGGCATTGATGACACAGTTGAACTGTTTCTACGCAATATCTAAGAAGCTGCGGACTTTGCAACTTTTGAACAACGCCAGCCTCGCCCAAATACACAACAACAGCCACTTTTAACACATGAGATTCTTGAACTTGTGAGGCTTAAGCGCAGACTAAGGCGACGGTATATGCGAACCCGAGATGAACTGGATAAGAGAGCTTGGAAAAGGGCTGCAGCTGTTTTGCGAAAAGTGTTGTTCGAAGCGACTTCTTCGATAATATGCTCCGCAATGCAGGCCTAGACAAGCCATACGGATATAACATGTGGAGATTCACAAGCAAAATAAAGAGACAGCCATTGCGTAACACTTCGCTCAGAAAGCAAAACGGTGAGTGGTGCCGTTCTGTGGAGGAGAAGGCCGGAACATTTGCAGATGATCTGGAAAATCGTTTCAAACCATTAGATTTGGCTTTACATTCAGATGTATGCTCCACATTGGAACAGCTATCACTTCCCTACTCACACACCGAAAGTATAAGACATGTCACAATCGAGGAAGTTAACCAGCAAATTAAGGCGCTAAAACCGCGGAAATCTCCAGGTTACGACGGCATTGACAATAGACCTATCAAGGCACTGCCATTACAAGGAATACTTTTCCTAGTAATGTTATTTAATGCAGTACTGAGAATTGGTCATTTTCCATCTCAATGGAAATATGCAATAATAACAATGTTACTAAGGCCGGGCAAGCCTGAAGGTCAAGTTGATTCATACAGACCTATAAGTTTACTGCCTACATTTTCAAAAAATATTTGAAAAAATATTTTTAGAGAGAATTCTCGTTATATTAAATGAGCGAAGTATTATTCCTGCATTCCAGTTTGGTTTTTGGCACCAACATGGCACTCCAGAACAAGTTCATAGAGTTGTACATCACATCCTAGACGCTTATGAAGAGAAGCGTTACAGTTCCGCTGTTTTTTTGGATTTTTTTGAGTGATTGTTGCAAAAAATCAGGACGTACTTACCTTCAGCTCATTTTTCGTCCTAATGCTTTTCTTATCCGGTCGGTGTTTCCAGGTAGCTATAAAGGATGTTAACTCGACGATACGGCCAATACGTGCTGGAGTACCTCAAGGTAGTGTACTGAGCCCAACTCTTTACTCTTTATATACTGCAGACATGCCTAAACCGGTGGGCGATCACATGTTGTTGGCTACATACGCTGACGATACGGTAATTATGGCGAATTCAAGATGCCCTGTTGAAGTTTCAAAACACCTTCAAGAGTTTTTGGACCTTTTCTTAATTGGGCTTATCGTTGGAACATTAAAATAAACAGCTCAAAATCTGCACTCTGCACGTTCACGCTGAAAAAAGGCATTTGCCCTGCAATCACACTCAACAATGTAAATATCCCTCAAGTTAACTTCGTCAAATATTTGGGAATGGTATTAGATAAACGGCTTACTTGGCGCAACCACATATCTATGATAACTGGAACTTGTCGAGCGAAACTGAAAAACCTGAACTGGCTTTTACGTCCAGCCAGTAAACTACGGCTTAGCAATAAATTACTTATCTATAAAATGGTTATTATGCCATCGTGGAGATATGGGATACAACTGTGGGGCACTGCCTCGAAAACCCATATTGAGCGTGTACAAAGAATGCAAAATAAGACTACGATGTATCTGTAATGCCCCGTGGTTTGTTCATAACACGGTCATTAGCAACGACTTTGATGTGCCATCAGTCTTTGATGAAATAAATCGACACAGCTCCAGATACAACGATCGTCTACGTGATCACATTAACCCATTGGCTTCGGCTCTCGCTGTCAACACATGCAAAAGGCGCCTCAAGAGATTCCACCCAGATGATCTACCTACGCGTCAAAAGACTCCAATAGTAACATAACTTATTATACTTAAAGCTAATACTTTAACGTCTTGTCACGTTTTTAGATTTCATAAATATGTTTAAAGTTTCTTCAGTGAAATGCTCAACATAAATAAATCATTAAAAAAAAAAAAAAAAAAAAAAAAGACTAAATGTAACTTTATTACTTTTTTCAGTTGCCAAATCGATTAACTCCACCAGTTTGTTGGCTATTCTTTCTTATTAATTGTATATACCGTTAAATGAAAGCTATATCATATTATCAGAGGAATTTTAAAAAACAATATACATTACATCATCGCTTTTCTCAACTTTTTGTTTTATGGAGTTAATCGATGTGGGCACTGAGTGGCTCAATTGTTGTGTGACCTGAAGATAAATCTAAACCTTTTTGTTATTGATCTCATTAAGAAGAAATCAATAACATCAGGTATTTTATTATCACTAGGCAAATGTGTTGCCACGCCTGTCGCTACAAAGGTAGTTTTAGTTTGTTGCATTGCTCTGTAAAATATAGAGCCGCAAAAACTATTTTTTGCGTTATAGTCTATAAATTGTGGACGTTGGTTTACCAATATTGATATGTTTTGTAGCTAGGAGGTTAGTTGTTTTAAATTATTTTATTAACTAGTAGTTCCATTTCGAATGGTACTTATTAATTAGATGATTTATCTTATTTATGATTTGTTAAACGAAAAAAATACTTCGAAATTCGTATAAAATTGTTGTCTGTGCAACGAGTTTCTGAAATTAACATTATATCAATCTCTTTTTCTACCAGCGACAAAAATTTTGAGAGCATTATTATGACTGTTGTAATAAAATTGAGCACTGTGCCATTGCTTTAAGCTCTGTTAGGTCTGTGTCGTTGGTTGGTGGGATGACAAATTGTTGGTTTGGCTAACTTGACTGATTGTTCATTATTGGTTTTAATGCTTTGTATATGGAACGTCCCTTGAAATCAGCTGGATGATTGCAACCACATAACACGCATTTGACTTATTTTGTCTTTTGTTTCTTAGACATGCAGACAAAAAGTGTCATTTGACACAACTAGGGCTTATGTTGTAATAATGTTTGATGTGTCCATAACTCTGACATCTATGGCATTGATGTGTTTTTTGTTCTTTTTCTTGGTGCCTCCAATTATTTTTTTGTAGACAGTAATGAACTGCACATAAATGAGTAATAATGTTTGTTTTTTGTGGGACTGAAAAATATTGTTTATATTGTCGACTGCAAGACCAAGCTCATCGATTACAACATTTATCTCTTCAATACTTGTGGGATAATAGATACCTTTTAGCACTACACTCCTGCTTTAATTTGTACTATATGTATGGAATTCGTAATTCGTCACCGTTAAAGAATTTGTAGTGACTGAATATTTGTCAGCGGTTTTCGCTCGAGTTTTAACTTTATTTTCATATTCGGTGAGTGTAATTTGCTGAAGTAGCTTTTTAAGTGGAATCATAACTTGATATATAAATATTGGTTGCGGATGTTTTAGGTCAATTTAATTTTCTGGCTCAGGCTGGTCCAACAAAGCAAATCAACTTTCAGCATTTGTTTTGCATGATGCGAGCCAATAATGGTCAATTTTTAATTTCTTTGGTCTAGCATTTTTATTTCCTATGCTGGATCTGTTTCTGTTTGATGTTTGACTCATGGAAAAAAACGACGTAGACGTCGTGCACTGAGCCCCATAAGAGGTCAATTGGTAGTGCTGTGCGTTGAGTCCGATCTACATCAAATTTCTCGTTAAAGACAGAAAGAGATGGAGTATTATTCGTAGCTTACGAAATTGTACTATGATATGCGTTTGTTAGTGTACTTATGTATATGATGCATAGAGAGGAACTCTGTTCGAATTGCGTTTGTGTTATGGTTAAAAAAGAGTGTTTTTGTGGTCGCGCACATTAAAATTCAAACTTTCTTGTAAAATCAGCTCATCATATGATGACGAATCCATTGCGACTAACATAATTCGTCTTGCACTATGTACACCCATTAGCTACTTGCGGTCTTAAGAGTCGCGTTTGAGCAACAACTGAATTGAGCTGTTTTGCGCAATCTTTGCTTAATAATTGTTTTCAGGGATCGTAATCATTATGAGTTATATTATAAAAATTACATGTAAATGATTATTTTTCAATATTTCAATTTTTTATGTTTTTCTTCAATGGTAATAGGTTTGTAGTCCCTTTGCAAGGATATACCATAATATTGGTAAAAAGTCTAACACAGAAACCGTAAATTTCATTTGAGTTTTATTTTGAGCGAAAAAAATAAAAATATATAATAAACATTAATTTTGAGTTCTATGTTTTTTGTTACCCGTGTGGTGAGCGGGCGGTCAAGAATACTACAACAGCAGGCTCAGCTTGACGTAAGAGTCGTCTAAAGAGCGAATCCTCGATGTGAGGTTGGTCGGTGGAATGGTTAACAACGACGTAAAACAAAAAAAACCCGTGAGACACACACAAAATTAAGTGTACCAAAATGCAATGATGGCTAGTATAAACGAAAGTACTCCAGTTAGCAGCCACAGATGTGTTTATCCACCCGTGGATAATTCAGCGGCAGGGGCAAGGATTCTGGAGGCCCCAACTTCCGTTAGAGCAAATAAAAATGACGATCCCCGAAAACGATACAAGGATCACGACATACGTATGTGCACCTGGAACGTCCAAACCCTTAACAGGGATGGTGCAATAGAAGAACTTATTTCCACTCTTGACAACTTCAGAACAGATGTTGGTAGGTTAAAGTCACAGCAGACTGTCACTGCCTTCTCATCTACTCCGAAAGAATCCTCCGGCTTCCGACTGTATAAACGATCAGTGGAAGCGTATCTCAAACTCATTAGCTACGGCAACCAACGATTTGATTGGATGTATGCATCAACTCTTGTGCAATATATGGTCTGGTGAGCGTATGTCTGATGACTGGAACCTATGTGTCCTGTGCCCAGTCTTTAAGAAAGGAAACCCTGCAGTCTGCGCAAACTATCGCGGAATAAGTCTCCTCTCTATCGCATACTAAATACTATAGACTGAAACAGGACGTAGGACGTATAGTTGGACAGTATCAGTGCGGTTTTCGACCAAAGAAGTCAACCATCGACTCCATATTTACGTTGGGACAGATCCAGGAAAAAACCAAAGCAATAATGCTCGAGCGATCACCACCGCGTTCTCAGACATCGAAAAAGAATGACGTCCTATGGGACTGACGGTCAACGAGAACAAAACGAACTACTTGGAATCCACTCGCAGGCAATGTGCACGTCGCAGACAGTTTTTGAGTACAGGGAACTTCAGCTTTGAGGCTGTAGAAAACTTCATCTATTTGGGCTCAGATGTAAACAACAACAACATCATCAGTCAGGAGATTAAACGAAGAATCACTCTTACGAACCGTAGCTATTTTGGTCTCGGTAAACAGATGCAAAGTAGAGTGCTGTCTAGAGAAACAAAGACAAAGTTTACAAGACGCTGATAATGCCGATCCTGATGTATGGCTCAGAAACATGGGTCATGCCAGAATCGGATAAGTCGGCCTTGGGCGTATTTGAGAGGAAAATACTTCGGAGAATCTTTGGTCCAGTTAAAGTGGAAAATGACATCCGTATGCGCACGAACGATGAGCTGTACGAGCTATATGCTGATATCGACATAGTCAGGAACATCCAATACAAAAGGCTGTTCTGCGATGGTCACCTGTGTCGGATGCACACAGAAGCTCCAGCAAGAAAAGTTTGGAAGCAAAACGTGAATCAAATCGGAGGGGCGCGGAAGAAAGGACGTCCGCCGCTGCGTTGGGAGGACCAGGTCCTAGATGACATCCGCAGGATCGGTATCCCGAGATGGTATATTGAGGCACTGGATTATAATCGCTGGTGCCAAATCTTACGTGCTGCCAAGGCCGACAATCGGCTGTAGTGTAACATACAGCCATAGTCAAATGTTATTACACAACCAATTTTTTTTGCACATTCAACTTCCTTCCTTCTTCCTTCTGTTGCTACTGATGTCAGACTATAATAAGATATGTTGTTGTAATCCTTGATCTATCCTGAATCGATCGATGTCTTATTGGAAAAGATAACGGTATATCGAACCGAGATTCAAGCGAATGAAGTAATGAGTAGCGGCCTTCAAAAGTTATTACACACATTTTTTTCCGTCAAAAGTAATTACACAAAACTTAAACTTGAATATCTTGGTCTCTATTGAGATAGCAATGAAATCTTATAGTGTAGGTTGTAGGTCTCTTCGAGTAGAAGAAAACGGTATGCTTAGAATTTTCGGGGGACCCTTAGGGTCTGGATTTGGGGTCAAAAAACAAATGTTCCCTATTTTTTCACTTAAAGAGTAATATCTCTGTAAATTACAAACCGATTTTAATTTTTTAACATGTTTTAGAAAGGAAAAACTTTGCCCTTTTGAGGGCAATGACATTATTATGACATTTTTGATCAAACAAAAGTAACAAAAGTACGATAACCTTAAATGGTTTGAAAAAAAATGGTAAAAATTACGTTTGTCTTGAAAATACGCAGAGGTACGATCAAAAATGTCATAATAATGTCATTGCCCTCAAAAGGGCAACGTTTTTCCTTTCTAAAACATGTTAAAAAATTAAAATCGGTTTGTAATTTGCAGAGATATTACTCTTTAAGTGAAAAAATAGGGAACATTTGTTTTTTGACCCCAAATCCAGACCCTAAGGGTCCCCCGAAAATTCTAAGCATACCGTTTTCTTCTACTCGAAGAGACCTACAACCTACACTATAAGATTTCATTGCTATCTCAATAGAGACCAAGATATTCAAGTTTAAGTTTTGTGTAATTACTTTTGACGGAAAAAAAATGTGTGTAATAACTTTTGAAGGCCGCTACTCATTACTTCATTCGCTTGAATCTCGGTTCGATATACCGTTATCTTTTCCAATAAGACATCGATCGATTCAGGATAGATCAAGGATTACAACAACATATCTTATTATAGTCTGACTTCAATAGCAACAGTAGGAAGAAGGAAGGAAGTTGAATGTGCAAAAAAAAAAATTGGTTGTGTAATAACATTTGACTATGGCTGTATATATATTTTTTGTAATAAAAATAATGATTATGAGTAAATTTTTTTATATTACTCAAAATTAATGATTACCGTTGAAGAAAAACGTAAAAAAAACAGAAATTTAAAAATAATTATATCTGGTGCGTCAATAAATTGAACTAATTAATTAATTGTACTGATTGGATTAATTGGTTTTTTTGTCCTTCGGCTTTAGCAAGCGCTTGTAGGATCGAGATTTGGTGAGTGTATACATTTATTGTGTAAAACGTTTATACTGTGTTGTTTTTATACCCGTTACACATAGTGTTAACGGGAATATTCAGTTTGTCTAAAAGTTTGTAACGCATTGAAGGAGGCATCGGAGACCCCCTAAAGTATATATATTCTTGATCAGCTCGATGAGACGAATCGATCTAGCCATGTCCGTCTGTCTGTTTGTTGCTTCGGTTCCACCGAAGTTAAAGTTTTTCCTTGTTTCTGTTTAGTTTCAGTTCGTGGACGCCAGCAACGCTTGCGACCAGCTCGCTAGTCCCCCCCAACGATCGGATCTTCGCTCCGGGGACACCCGATGGGAGACCCCAAGGAATCTCATCGGCCAAGGATCGTTACATCAGCAACAAGCTGCAACGAGACAACCGGATTTTTATCAGGTGAGCAGACGTTTCCGGCTAATCTGCTCTTAATACTACTTTTTAGAGCCGGAATTGAGCTGAACCCAGGCCCCTCCATCTGGCCCTGTTCAGTGTGTCAAGCCCCCATACATCGTAACATAACATCAGTACGGTGCAACTCTTGCCTAAATTGGTGTCACCTAAGATCGTGCACCAATCTTAGATCACACAGAGACTGGTCTCCCAACTTCATCGCAGATTGTTGTACAAACACAGGTACTTCAGCGTTAACACCACCTCAACGCCATGACACCTTTAGTCCTGTCTCAGTACAACAATCCCCGCTGTTCATGTACAGCCCACACCACGACCGTCAGATGCCCCCTCGCTCAGCGCAATACGCTGTTCCGTGTGTAGTGGCACCTTTCGACGTGGAACGAGGCCAGTTACATGCAATGGCTGCGGTGGGTTGGTCCATCTCAGAAGATGCACAAATTTGCATTACCACCGGGACTGGAATGCAAATTTTATAGCTGAGTGCTGTACCAATAATGTGCCTACAACACCTGGATCCAATGTTGTACGCCCGCTCAATATCACCCAGAGCTCACTCGGTACAGTGGATCATCACCACTCATCTCGCTTGCAAACTTCTCAGATGGCAAACTCTTCGCTAGTTGACAATTTTAAAATCATGCAACTAAATTGCAACGGCCTCAGGAACAAAATAGTTGAAATAACCAACTATATGTCTCGACACAACATCCCTATTGCGGCCGTGCAAGAGACAAAATTGACCAGCTCCAGCTCACTGACATCTTCTGGAGGATATATTATCCTTCGACAAGATAGAGCACAAGGTAACGGGGGGGGGTCTCGCTTTTATTTTAAAGCGAGAGGTTAACTATACCATCACTACCACACCCTCCCCCGTAACACCCGATCATTTGCTCGAAACAATGAGCATCAGTGTGATTGCCGGCGACTCCAGCATTGAAATCATCAACGTTTATATCCCACCGGTTAACAGTGCGGGTAACAATTACAGCCCGGATATATACCACCTCCTACAGGGCGAAGATAAAATTATCTTAGGCGATTTCAATGCTCACCATAGTTCATGGTTTTCCCAGCTTCAAGACGATCATCGCGGGATATACTTTGCAGACCAAATTGAACGCTCCAACTTTTGTTCAATAAATGATGATTTTCCCACGAGAGTTACAGCAAACAGTTCCAGCTCTCCTGACATTTCCATCGTCAGTGCGTCGCTTTTAGCCCGAACATCCTGGCAAGCTGACATTGCTTTGAACTCAGACCACATTCCCATCGTGGTCACCGTGGAGAAACCCGACACATTCATCATTCCTGAAAACCGTACTTTCGTGAATTACAACAAAGCTAACTGGTCTAGCTTCACAGAGTACGTAGACCAGACGCTCTCAGGATGCCCTACCCCAACCGACGCAATAGTAGGCGAGCGTGTTTTCAGAGAAACAATCTGCAAAGCCACCAAAAGATATATCCCATCCGGACGCATCCCTCACATGCGCCCGAATTTTCCACCAGAGGCCATCTCATTGGCTGAGCAACGTGACCAATTACGTTCGCTGGATCCTGGTGATGAACGTATTGCACCCCTCACCAGCGAGATTAATAAACTCGTAGCGGATCATCGGCGTACCAAGTGGCTCAGGCACTTGGAGGAGTGCAATATGGGATCTCAGAAGCTCTGGAAAACCATACGGAATCTCTCCGGCAGCAAGAGTCAGCAATCGAATGTGGCTATCACTATGGGCGATACCCAGTGCACTAGAGCGGACAAGTGTGCATCCCAATTTTGCCGGCAATTCTTCGAGCATCCATCCAAGCCAGATAAGCGCAAAAGAACCATAATTAGAAGGTTCAAAGCGCTTGGCAGGGACCACAACCCCAGCTCCTTCACCCCGGATGAAGTTGCAGCTGTAATTAAAAGCGCAAAACCATCTAAGGCTCTTGGTCCCGATGGAATCTCAATGCTCGCACTTAAGAAATTAAGTGTAAGAAGTGTGGATTATTTGACCAAAGTCATAAACCTTTCCCTCACGCAACTTAACATCCCCAATGTTTGGAAAGTTGCTAGGGTCATCCCACTTCCAAAGCCAGACAAACCTGCTGATATGGGGAGTTCATACCGCCCGATCTCCCTCCTGTCACCTGTTGCTAAAGTCGTTGAGGCACTCATGCTTCCGACACTAAAACAACACCTTCACTTAGCAACACATCAGCATGGTTTTAGAAAATGCCGCAGCACTGTCACCGCACTCACAAAATTGACAACACACATTGCAGACGGTCTTAACAGCAAACGACCCTGCAATCGCTCTATCGTCGTTGCACTGGACCTGTCTAAAGCTTTTGATACAGTCGATCATGCCATAATGCTCAATGATATACTGGACTCAACGATCCCTTCTGGCATGAAAAGGTGGCTTTCTGCCTATCTCAATGGCAGAAATGCGTACGTTGAGTTTAGGAACGCAACTTCCCAGTATAGGAAGCTAAAAATGGGTGTTCCGCAAGGAAGCGTCATCTCTCCAATATTGTTCAATCTCTACATGGCGAAACTCCCAGCTCCTCCGCTAGGAGTAGAGATTGTCACCTATGCAGATGACTGCTCAGTCATCGCATCAGGCACGAACATTGCGGACATCTCATTAAAGATCAATAGCTATCTTGAGCAGCTCCATCAGTTTTTTAATGATAGGAAGCTAAACTTGGCACCCGCCAAATCGACTGCAACCCTCTTCACTACGTGGACGAAGGAAGTGACCTCCATATTGGACATCAACATCGGTGGAAGATTAATACCCACTGTCCAATACCCTAAGATCCTCGGAGTCACGTTTGACAGCCTTTTACGGTTCTCGTCTCACGCAATTAACACCACCTCAAAAGTGAACAGGAGGAACAAAGTTCTAAAAGCTTTAGCAGGCACCACCTGGGGCAAAGACAAAGAAACCCTCATAACAACCTACAAAGCCATCGGTAGGTCGGTTTTAAATTATGCCGCCCCAGTGTGGAGCCCATTCATCAGCAGTACCCAGTGGCGTCACCTCCAAACAGCGCAAAATAACGCGCTAAGAATAGCCACTGGATGTGTTTCCATGACATCACAGTCACACCTGCACGACGAAACGGCTATGCTGACAGTAAAGCAACATAGTGATCTCCTCACTAAACAGTTTTTACTGTCCAGTCATGCACCTCAACACCCGTGCAATCCTATCGTGTCGGGTAGGAGCCCGTTTCGGAATATTCGGCAGGATTTTCGGAAACATCATAGCAATATTCAGCATGCTATCCCAAGCACGTGGAACAACCAAAACCACAAAGATGCACTCAACATCCTGCATCGTGAGGCTGTGTCGGAGGCACTAAACACAGCTCAAGTTAATAAAGTGCTCGGGTCTCGACCTCCCGAAATATCTGCTGATGAACGTCGACTACCCAGAACTACAAGAACAACGTTAGCTCAATTAAGATCTGGCTGGAGTATTAGCCTGAACAGCTATTGCTCCAGAATTATGTCTGGTGTCAACAACACCTGCCCAGACTGTGGCCTGTCACCCCACGACACGGCTCACTTATTTAGCTGCAGTTCACATCCTACGCAGCTCACCACAACCGATCTTTGGACTAACCCAGTCGATGTAGCCACATTCTTAGGGCTTGACACACAGCTCAACACACAGCTCAACTCATAATATACATCACATTCACATAATATACATCACACACACATCAACATCATATACATCAAACACACATCAACATCATATACATCAAACACACATCATATACATCACACACACATCAACATCATATAGACAATAACCCATTCAGAATCGTGGTATAACCACATTTTTAAATTCAATATTAATCCGAATGTCTCGTTACAGCCCAGCTGTCACAACAACAACCAGCTCGCTAGTACCAGCAGAAATGACACACTGATTTTTCTGCAAAGTTTGGGTTTGGTGGCACCGCCACCGCCAAATAAACAAGCGTATTACGGAATCGAAACGGAGCTGTTTATAAAACGCGTCCGAACTCATTGACGATTTATTAACTTATGGTGGGTGTACTTTTGTTAATGTTTTGATTCGATATTTTCATACCTCCATACCGCTCATTTTTCCCAAAACGATATACTGCCTGGGTCCCCTGATCGATATGACCATACTGTAAAAATTTCATACCTACCGGACCCGTAATAATGGCGCTGTTAAAGAACGGAAAAAAATAAATATGTTTATACATATATAGAGACTCTTATTATTAATATTCATACTCTTATACAAAACTTATTTATTTTTTTAATGGACGGCATACATTACTATCGATATACACTTTTAAAAGGCATTATGGTAAGTTGAAAAGCGCAAAACATTGTGTCTTTGTTACTTTGCTACAAAATATTTCTTAGTTAAAAAAATATTGCTGAAACTAATTTAAAAAAATTTGTACGTCTATAAGCTGTTCTTCTATAAGGAATGTAATTGTATCATTGACAAAGACACTAAGATGTTTGAACAATTAAAACACTTGCAATTAAAAGTAAACCAGAAATAACAGAAATGCTTGAACCTGCATAACAATCAGTTATTCGTCGGGCACGCATGAAGTTGCTTCCTAGATACAGGTCATATCTTCTTTGGCTCCTGGGAATCACTTGTAATTGTCGTGCAGCATCCTGAAAAATTAGGTCATAATGACCAATCGGCGACGAGAACATACCGAAACTGAATGCGTCAATATCTTTACGACCATATAATTGCTGGGCATAAGTTAATAAATTAATATATGCATTTAGTTGAGTCTCGTTATAATTAACTCCGCCCCTACTAACTACTGCATTTGCCTTAACCTTTCCTAAATTACAGCGTTCGTAGTCCTGTAGTTCAGCACGGGTGCCATCAGTACACAAAAAGTTCGAAATCGTCGTTTAAGGCATTGCGGGCCCACCATTCTTTTCGTTTACCTCCAGTACTTTCCATTACTGTCGTATGTTTAACAAAAGCAACGTGGCCGCCACCTTCTACTAGGCATCTGAAGGCTCCAGTATGTCCATAATAGTCTTCCGATGCATCGCGACGGCAATACCGATAACTTGTTCCATGACATAAGTCACACATGCTGTCATAAGGTACGCCAGTATTGTATTCGTTACTAATTGCACCTGGTACACATGACTTTGTAAAGTATTCCGCAGCTGCGCGCACTGAGTCACAACCGTAAGGACGAATCCATCCATTTGAAATGAGGTATGCCATGGGATATGTCCAGCCGGCTGCAGTATTAATTCCTGTGTGGCATGTATACTTGCCTTTAAGATAAGTCAATTCAGTATCGGGATCTTCTTCTTTAGCGACAGCCACAACGTAGTACTCTGGTTCGCCCAAATTGTACACTTCCGACATGAATGGGATTAATTCGTAATTTAGTCCTCCAGTATAGACGTCACCGGCATCGAAGACGGAAATATCAGATTTTCCAGACTGAATTAATTGCATACAGTTTATATGGGAATGCATCTTTTTTGCAGATTAGTTCCGGTTTCAATATTTGGGCCTTTAATGCAATCTGTTGAAGAAAATATATTCGAATTTTAATAATACAATTTTAAGATAAAAAGAAAACACACTGGTTTGGATGAACTTTACAAAAAAAAGTAAATTGGTAAGGATTCACTTTAAAAGTTCAAGTGAAAAAAAAACTATTCAGTGAAACAGAAGCTTATCTACCCGTGTTCAAGTATGAACATCGGATTCAGTTTATGTTTATAGAATACACGATAAGAATAGACAAGATATTCCGAAGCGGAAATATTTTAAAACACACACAGAAGTCATAACATTTTACGATCGTGCTAAGTGACGCTCAGCACTCACGTAGCAATAAACATGTTGAGCGATGACCCTTGACTCCTGCACGCATGATTAACTCTCCGCTTAAAATAGATAAGCTATTTTTATAGTCACATTCATTGTAAACATACATATAATTTTAATATACAGTCCACTTTGTAATAGAAATAGTATTTAAGAATGTTGATTTCTAAATAAAATTAAGTTCTAAAAACAATTCACTTGTGTCCAGATGTATGCAACTTTTACTAGAATCTAGAATCAAAACATTTTTTGGTATTCGAGTCTAAAAGAATTAAGCGAATCGAATAATGGCGTGTCTGAGTCTAAAACAGCAGACTAGACGATCTTGGGGCTATTACTCCAAGGAACATCGAGAATAATTAAAAGCAAGTAAATAGGCAAAAGGCGAATTTTGAAGCTTCAATCTCGACGAGAAATTGTTAAACGTGATCAACAAAACATAAAAAAAAAAAATTCCAAAAAGCTTATTCACCAGAGTACAAATAAACATTACCTAACTGTGAGTCGACCACACAGTTAAGTCAACTGGGCGACGTTAAATTTTGATGAGTGAAATTAAGAAGCAAAAATGGGTATTAACAGAGTAAAAATAATTGACATTCAAAAAGAAATTGAAGAAACAATTTTGCAATTATATAATTAAATAATGCAAATTCCGTAAAAGACGTTGCTCTGATCTAGAAAAATATCGAGATAAAAATATGGAACATTTAAATATGTGACCCGTGTATAACAAACCCCGGAAAAGATTTAAGGAAAACGATTTGAAAACATACACCTGGAGTGTTCGATCAATTAACAGGGATGGTGCAACTAACAACTGACTGACAGAGATCCCAACACCGATTCGGACCACTATCTTGTTCTAGCCAAGGGGCGTACTCGACTTAATACGGCACACGCCAAGCGAGCTACTATACTATACATTGAAAACTATATGTTTGTAGGCTAAGTTCGCAGCAGACCGCCACTGCTTTCTGCGATCCAAAAGATTTATTTGCGTTAATTTTGAGTTTTTTGCAAATAGGGAGTTGGGGTTTTATAAGGCGGGCATAATAAACCTTACCTTCTAAATGCCAACAAGTTTGCGAACAAAACGGTGCATATTTGACTTAAATCGGATAATTCTAAGTATGTTAAATAAAGCATCAAAATTCGATCACAGATACGACATTACTTTTTGAACAACCCTATATTTGACCCAGTCACAGTTGTAGAAAAATTATATATGCAAAGACTTTGGCATCTAAATTCTACCTGGGACCAAAAGCTGTCAGATGATCTTATAAACGAATGGCAGAATTTTACAGCAAATATTACAGCGCTCGAAGATCATCGAATTCATCGTTGGATTGGAATATACAGTGCCAATCAACTGAATAGGTTTGACTTTTTTTAGGTTCGAAACGTTGTATCTCTGTAACAAGTACTCCGATTTAAGCGAAATAAATTTTGTTGTATAAAGAAATCAGTCATTTGTGAAATAGAAAAGTTTTTGATATTTTAGTTTTGTTTTTATATCATTTTTTTTTTTTTTTCAAAAACGTAAGAAAAAATCTTCATTTTTTTTGGCTCAACTGAATAGGTTTGACCACTAAAACTATTAAAGACAAGTATATAAAGCAAAATTTTAAGGCACTGGGTAACTTAAATAAAAAAGGACACTGTTTTAGCATTATATAGTATTTGTTCTTAATTATTTCAAACATACGGTTTGGTAAGGAATCATAATATTTTTCAATTTAATTTTTTGCTTTTTGAATTGCTTCAACTAGAGTTCCAGAGTCACTAAATTGTCTTTCTCCTTCGTATACTCTCCTGGACAAAACTCTTCAACTGTTCTCGATAATTAGGGGAGTAAGGCGGCAACTCGAGCAGTTTGTCGTTTTGGTTTTTATTAATCCACTGTTTTTTAAAACCCGAGCGGTATGGATGGAAACGTTGTCATGTTGGTACATCCATGAAATAGGACCATAAATCACCAAAAACTGGGGAAAAGTCTTTTGGAGCACAGTCTTGTACACATTTGAATTCATCTTCGAGGTGACAAACTGGAACTCACATGTTCCATAAAACCACACGATTAGTGCACAAGTGTGATGTCGTCTTAAAAAAAAATTTATAGCCATCCGGTCCATCGAGGTTGAACTTCTTTTCGTCGGAGAAGACCACCACTCCTTGTTCCACGTCATGTGTTCTTGGGCAAATCGAAGTAATGCTTTTTTACGAGCATCATTGAGAGGTGTTTTTTTTTTATTTATTTTCAATCTCTTCAAGTGTTCTGCGTTTTTTTTTTCAATCTCTTTAAGTAGTTGGCGCTTCGAATAATTCGTTTTACCGTGGCCACATCAGCATTTACGCCACATTCTACCCTAATTTTACCAGAAGAATGGTGGGATTTTGAGGCAGTTCGTAAGATAAGTCACCTCTTCGAAGCTGTTGTTGCATATTTTTTTCCTCCATTCATTTTTTTCCAAAGTCTGCTTCATTACGGAGAAAACTACTCACAACGTTTTAAAGTCGACCGATTTTCTTGGCTATTTCATAGTGTTTTAGGCCAGATTCAATATAGCCTTTTATTTGACCTTTTTCAAAATCGGTTAAAATTTTTCCGCGGCCCATTTTACAAAAAACTAAAAGCAGTTGCTTTAAATTTTGGAATACAAAATAATTCAACTCTTTTCAATCACGCAGTCAAATCAAGTTAAGTCAAAAGTGTCAAACCTATTCAGATGTGCCAAAAAAAAAATGGAGATTTATTGTTATGTTTTTGAAAAAATAATAAAAATAATATAAAAACAAAACTAAAATAACACAAACTTTGCTATTTCAAAATTGACTGATTTCTTTATACAACAAAATTTATTTCGCTTAAACCGGAGTGCAACGTTTTAAACCTAAAAAAAGTCACACCTATAATATAATAGCACTGTATAATAGCTCGAAAATAGAGACTCATGCTTTTATCTGAAAAAGCTTATTCTGCTGTTGTATTTTTTAAAAGTCGGCAGTTCAATCAACCTATTAACTGCGAAAACAAAAGTAAACCCGCTGAAAAATAGGAAAACATTGTCAAAACTGTGTTGCACATCTGCTGGCAAAATTGGTTCACAAAACAAAATAAATTATCGAAAGAGCATGTGAAGTCTATGCCTAGAGCAACTGAACAATAACCTTAGGATGGATAAAAAAACAAAGACAAATTTATAAGAATCCGAGTTGCTGAAATTCATGAGAAAGTTCCTCATGCAAAATGGCAACATGTTAGATCAAAAGACAATCCTGCAGATCCTGCATCAAGGGGTGTTACGTCGACTACGCTTATTGGTCTAAAAATATTGTGGAAAGGACCAGAATGGTTGACATTATCAAAAGAGCATTGGCCAGGAATTCACAAAGAAGCAGAATCTAAAACATGTTGGTAACATCGCACTATGGGAAATTTTACCAGTTTGTAAGGCCAAAACCCATTTATTAAAAGTCGCCAATTTAAAATATTTTCGAGTGTAACGCATTAACAAAAGGTTGTTCTTCAATGTTGCGTACCAGAAATCACAATAGATGGCACCACTACGAAAATATCAGCTGATAAACACAGCTGTTGCAATTGCAAAGAACTTGCTTTTAAATTTAAAAGTTTTGTTCTCAATTTGAATATGCCAAAAAGTGAAATATTACATCAAAATTACAAAAATTGTAGAAATTAATCGTGCTGTCCCCTTAATAATGAAAAAGTGTAAGTAGTCAAAAAAAACGAAAATTTTTCATTGAGTAACTTTTCAAAAGGTATACAAAATGAGTCCAAAGGAGTCCATTCATGAAATATATTTTTCGTTGTAGAGTATTTAATTCTGGTTCAAATTATTCTTATTAAAAAACACACACTTTTAACCACTTTGCGTGAAATTTAAATTTTTAGGAAGTAACCTCTAACTTTCCGATGCAGAATTGTCCGTCTGTCTGTAGTTACACGTTTCATATGCGCAGTTTTAGAGATATTAAGATGAAATTCAAAACTTAAGCGGTTCTCAGTACTAGGCAGTTAAAGTAATAAAACCAAAGTGCCACGCCCATTTTTAGGCATAGTCCCCATACTAATTTTAAAGTTTTTTTTTTTTATTAAAAATTGTTTATTTATGAAGCGCTTTGCGTCAAACACAGTAAAAACTCTTCTTATATTAGCCCATGTTTAGAAAATGTGCCATGGTTGAGGTGGGATCACTACAACACATAACCCCTATAGAAATGTAGCTCTAATTTTTGAGTATGTATATAAATAAAATTTAATTTATGAAGCGATTTATTTCGAATACCTTCAAAATACATATTGTAGCAACATATGTTAAGATGATAATAGGACATGATTAAAATAGGCCCATTATAGCACATAACCCCTTTTCAAACTAAACGCTCATATTCATTCAAGAAGAGTTAGTCTTATCCTCGTGTGTAGGGTATTTAAGCTTCGGTTCAACCGAAGTTAACATTTTTCCTTGTTTTTTTTTTTTAAGTTGTTTTCGTCGTAAAGGCGTGCTACTCTCTTTTTTGTCAATACAAATAAAATATTGTTATAAAAATTTAATAAAAATAAGTTGATTTTTTAAACAAAATGGACAGTGCCACGCCCACCTTTATTCTAAGTCTAATACCTAATGGTTATTTAAACTGAAGGCAAAAAACAGAACTTAAATATTTTGCTTCGTTTTGAGTTATTAATTTTGGCCTCACAAACTGTTCAAATTTTCCATAGTGCATCGCATAGCCAAGACGAATTTATAGAAAATATAATAATTCGTATCTCCAGTTGGCTTAAACTTCTACAAGTTATGGCGAAATTTAAAAAAAGAACGAACAGAGAATTTATCGGCGAATGAAATACAAAAGTTCTCAGCGTTAGTAATCAAGCTTAACCAAAGAAGTGACTTAAAGGAAGAAATAAGCATGAAATTAAATGGAGAGTCCATTCAAAGTTCAAGCATAATTAAAAGTCCTAATTTTTAAACGAAAATGGAATCTTAAGAGTTGGTGCAAGATTAGCAAATGCTGGGCTACAGTACAATACAAAACACCCGGTTATACTTTTGAGATCAAATTTAACTTAACTGATTATCAAGAATGCTCATTATTCAACGATTCATGGAGGTAACCGATTAGTTGAGGCTACTGAACGACAAAAATATTTAATTGTTGAACTAAAGAATGATGTCAGAAGTTTTATTCGAAAATGTCCGAGATGTATTCGGTATCGTCAGGATGGTGCAAAACAATGGTTGACTTACCTCAAGAAAGAGTTATACCATCCAGCCCATTTACGTTTACGGGTGTCGACTACGCTGGACCAATCTAAAGGTCGAGGCCAGAAATCGTCCAAAGGATACATCGTAATATTTGTATGTCTATCTACAAAGGCAATACACCTCGAAGCTGTAAGCGTTTTATCGACGGAGGCGTTTTTGGTAGCTCTGCGCAGATTCTTCGCAAGACGTGGTGCCCACTTTTATTCAGATAATGAAACTAATTTTGTGGGAGCAAGTAGATGATTAGACGCCGAATACAAGAAATGTATAAGAAACAATTCGAAAGTCGGTCCAATTTTGGCAAATAAAAGAATTATATGGCAATTCACAGGACCACATTTTGGTGGTATATGGGAACCTGGAGTAAAAGCTGTGAAATACCATCTAAAAAGAGCAATTGGTGAAGTAAAACTAACATTTGAAGAATGACAACAGTTTTAACACAAATCGAAGCAGTGTTAAATACTCGGCCACTATACGCAATTAACGACGCAAACGGCGAAGACGCTTTAACACCACAGGAAGAGAATATAAATTTTTCTACACTGAATAAATGGAAACTGTTGCAAAACATACAACGCGATTTCTAGAATCTTTGTAAGGATGAATATTTACATACCCTTCAGAAAAGAAACAAATGACAACGTTCAGCTAAAAATTAAAAAAAAAAAAAATGATGTCATAATAAAAGGCGAAAATACTCATCCAGCAAAGTGGCCGTTGACAAGAGTTACAGAAGCACATCCAGGAAAAGACGGACAAGTACGGGTAGTAACATTAAAACTACGGAACACAGTTTTAAAACGCCTTATACCGAAAGTATGCACGTTGATTGTAGAAGACGATGAAATACAAAAACCAAAACAGACAAAAGTTTGAGCGGCAAATCAATTCTCTATATTCTGCTTTACATTTTTATGATATTGCAAAGTGCAACAGCGGTACCGCATGCTAAACAGAGGTTTTCAAAAAATGCAGCAATTTATTTGGACAAAATAGGAAAAGTGGAGGTGGTGGTATCGTTTAGCTGGCAGTTCCTATTCTTCTTTGACATGGAAGCATATTTTAATTTTTTGGAACAAGCAAACATATCTGTCCAAAAATGCAGGAGTTTGAGGAGCAGTTCAACGCAGTAATAGAAAACATTAATCGCCGACTGGATACAGTCGAAAAAAAAAAAAAAGCTATTTGCAGAAGAAACGCCACGTAGAGTAACGAAAGGCTTCAATACACCATTAATTTGTCCAGAACCAAGGTTCGACATATCACTGGATGTGTTTGTTAACAATGTATAATATGAGTACATTGGCAATCAAACCTCGGTTATTGATGTAACAAAAAAGCTGGTCAAACAGACGAAAGATGAGGTAAACAGGAATTTAAAAAAACTATCAGAAAGATTAAATCTCATGTCTGATACAGTTAAAGAACATTTCCTGATATACCGCGAATCAATAAAATTTTTTTATGCTGGTGAATCAATTGCAACGTTGAATTGATGAAGCAGAACAAGGAAAAACGTTAACTTCGGTAGAACCGAAGCTCAAATACCCGCCACATAAAACTTTAGTAAGTTCATGTATGATCTTCAGTGACGTAGATTATATTCCACAAATGGGTTGGATGGGGAAAACTCAAGTTGGGGCTCAAATTAAAAGCATATTTTTTAAATTTCTAGGTTTAAATAAAGATATAACAATAATTTCTTGAAAAAAATAAAAAAATGGAAGGTAAGTTTGTATGGGGTCTGCATTTTATAGTGACCCGATCCTTGTCATATCGGTAGTATATTCATAGGAAGACAGTAGGAGTGATTTTAGCCAGATTTGAGTGAATATATTCATAAATAAGAGCTATTTTCTTACAAAAACACAAAAATGGGCGGTATATTTGTATAGGGACTATAAATAAAAATGGGCGTGGCATATTGGTTTTGATATTGTTTAGTGTTTTAACCAACTCGTAGTAAATACATTAATAATAAATAACTACTTTCATACATAAAACGAAAAAAGTGGTAAGTTTGCATGGGGGCTATAACTGGAAATGGGCGTGGCACCTTTATTTTGCCATTAGATGACTTAAGAAGTGTTTTCACCCAATTTGGAAGCGAATACATTTATAAATAATAAGTATTTTTATACAAAAAATTTAAAAAAAAAACTGTTTGTATGGGAGCTATATCTAAAAATGGGCGTGGCACCTTGGTTTTAACATACAAAGTAGTCGTTGCCGAGATAACCTTAAGTTCCAATTTTCAGCTGAATATCTTCATATCTTCACTTAAAAAAAATGGGTAGAAATAAACAGATAGACAGACGGACATGGCTAGATCGATTCGTCTCATCGAGCTGGTCAAGAATATATATACTTTATGGGGTCTACGACGTCTCCTTTAACGCGTTACAAACTTTCCAACAAACAGATAATACACTTCACACTATGTGTTGCGGGTATAAAAACACAATTGAGTGTAATCGGCTTGCTCATGGATATAAACCATGGACATATTATTCCAACTCTAATAAGACCAGCTCTAATTCAAAAAGAAATCAAAAGATCTATCAATTGTTACCAATAAACCATGAACTGCAAAGAAGAAATTCTAATAAATGGTATGATAATAGTAGCAGCAGAAATTCCACTTTATTTAAACCGACAATCAGAAATCTACAAAATAATTCCGATGACAGTGATTAAATATTAACAATTCTCGTCAAGAAGTTGAGCAAACTCTGGTTTGTGAAGGCAACTGGCCCTGGAAAGATGCTACAGACTATTCCTTCGAAATATCGCCTTTGAAGCCGCAAAGTAGTTTTACCTGCTTGATGACGCAATTTATACAGTATGTCCCAGATTAATAGGGGCACCCAGTTTTTTTACGATAAAATTTTTTCTACTTTACCAAACTGCACCAAATTATTTTGGGAATTATAGAGTTAAATTTACGAAAAGAAGCAAAATATGGTGAGCCTAAAGTCATTTGTTCATAAATTAGACAGCTTTTGTGAAAAAAGTGGTGTCCCATATTAATAGGGGCACTTATAGAAAATACAGATTTTCAAGAAAATTGCTTTATTTAAAAAGTAATAACACGTATTATTTAAAAGGTTTAATATTTAATGGCTTTACCATCGTGTTTAAACACGATTTTCAATCTTTTCGGCATCGAATCATTAAGATTTTTCAGAGTTTTCTCGCCGATTTCTTGAGATCTGCAACCGTCGCATACTGTATTCCGTTGTCATAAATTTTCTGATCCATCATGCCCCAAACATTCTCAATCGGATTGAGGTCTGGAGAAACCGCAGGCCACTGAAGTACCGAAATCTTCGTCTGGTTCAACCAATTCATTGTGGATTTGCTAGCATGTATTGAGGCATTGTCTTGCTGAAATATTAATCGTGCAGAGCGGTAACGTCGAATGTACGGCTTCGTATGTTCTTCAAGCACTTGCTGATAACCCTCGCTATTCATTTTATGGGTAATAAAAGCTAAGCCAACTTTCCCAAATCAGCTGTATGCTGCCCATTCCATTACAGATCCACCACCAAAATTTCGCATGGAAAAACATCGCGGCTTTTTACGAAGATCACGCCAATATGTGGATAATCCGTCTGGACCATCTAAGTTAAATTTTTTTCGTCAGACCAGATGATCTAAATCACATGAAAAACCAACATCTTAATTTAATGCTAGACTTAAATAAGTGTGAGATTATCAACAACGGAAAAAAAAAGAAACGGAATATGGGAAGAGGAAAGAACTGTCCAAAACAGAAAAGGCGGTAATCGATGCATATAAGAATTGTGAAAAGTCAAATCGAGAAATAGCAAAGTTAATAAATCATTCCAGCAATGCTATTGACCAATACATAAAAAACCGAGATAAGGAAAAGGTTAAAAAAGAAGCCTGGACCACGGCCAAAACTCTCACATCGTGATAAACGCAGAATAGTCGCTGCCGCCTCTCAAACAACCAAGGGTTGTAGAAAAATAAAAAATTAAGTTGCGCCCCACGTCTCTAAAAGCACAGTGTACCGAGTTTTGAAGGAATGTCCACATTTAGTTTCCGAAAAGATGCAAAAAGCACCTAAGCTTAAGCCTCATCACATGCAGGCACGCTACAATTTTGCAGAAGAGAAGCTGCATTGGACGCACGAATGGTCGAAGGTACGTAATTTATGTTTACATTGTGAATAATCCACTTGATAAAGTCTACGTAGCATTAAATTAAGATGTTGGTTTTTCATGTGATTTAGATCATCTGGTCTGACGAAAAAAATTTAACTTAGATGGTCCAGACGGATTATCCACATATTGGCGTGATCTTCGTAAAAAGCCGCGATGTTTTTCCATGCGAAATTTTGGTGGTGGATCTGTAATGGAATGGGCAGCATACAGCTGATTTGGGAAAGTTGGCTTAGCTTTTATTACCCATAAAATGAATAGCGAGGGTTATCAGCAAGTGCTTGAAGAACATACGAAGCCGTACATTCGACGTTACCGCTCTGCACGATTAATATTTCAGCAAGACAATGCCTCAATACATGCTAGCAAATCCACAATGAATTGGTTGAACCAGACGAAGATTTCGGTACTTCAGTGGCCTGCGGTTTCTCCAGACCTCAATCCGATTGAGAATGTTTGGGGCATGATGGATCAGAAAATTTATGACAACGGAATACAGTATGCGACGGTTGCAGATCTCAAGAAATCGGCGAGAAAACTCTGAAAAATCTTAATGATTCGATGCCGAAAAGATTGAAAATCGTGTTTAAACACGATGGTAAAGCCATTTAATATTAAACCTTTTAAATAATACGTGTTATTACTTTTTAAATAAAGCAATTTTCTTGAAAATCTGTATTTTCTATAAGTGCCCCTATTAATATGGGACACCACTTTTTTCACAAAAGCTGTCTAATTTATGAACAAATGACTTTAGGCTCACCATATTTTGCTTCTTTTCGTTAATTTAACTCTATAATTCCCAAAACAAATTTGGTGCAGTTTGGTAAAGTATAAAGTTTTATCGTTAAAAAACTGGGTGCCCCTATTAGTCTGGGACATACTGTAGATCAATCATTTTGGGTAAAATTGAATAGTGCAAACAGATGGCTGTTTAAATTATTCGTCTCAGAAACGAGACATGTTCAATGCGGAGACACATACATATAATGAGTTACATCAGCTTCCAAATCAAGGAGTAATTGAACTGGACGATGATTGTTCGGCAAGAATTCCTGGGATAACTTTACAAACTCACCAAAACACTCATTCAGAATTTGGCAAGCAGCATTCTATGCATTTTATAAGAGACGTAAATATAACAACGGGCAACTTCGCTCCAATTGAATCCATAATAGTTAATAACACAGCTGAGTTACAAAAATTGAATTAACAAATTGAATCAACTAAAGAAAGACCAAGCAAAAGCGTTAACTTCGGTAGCACCGAAGCTCAAATACCCGCCACACGAAACTTTAATCACTTTCTTAAAAAATAAAAAAAATGGAAGGTGAGTTTGTATGGGGTCTATATTGTATATATATGTTATAGTGGCCCAATCATTATCATATCGGTAGCATATTCATAGGATAACAGTAGAAGTGATTTTACCCAGATTGGAGTAAATATATCCATAAATAAGAACTATTTTCATACAAAATCTAATGGGCGCTAGGTTTGTATTGTAATTGCCCAATAAAAAAATGGGCGTGGCACCTTTCTTTTGATATTGGATGCCATTAGAAGAGGTTTTACTTAATTTATAGTAAAAACACTCATAATTACAATAATAACTATTTTCATACAAAAAATCGAAAAAGTGGTAAGTTTGTATGGGGGCTATATCTTAAAATGGACATGGCACCTTTCTTTTAATATCGGATGCCGTTAGACGGACAGACAGACGGACATGGCTAAATCGTCTCGTCGAGTTGATCAATAATATATATACTTCATGAGTTCTCCAATGTCTCCTTTAATGCGTTACAAACTTTATGGAGTGACATTTTTACCCAATATGGAGTGAATACATGCATAAAACAAACCTATTTTAATATTAAAATTCGAAAATAAGCGGTAAATTTGTATGAGGTCTGTACCTCAGAATGGGCGTGACATTTTGAATTTAACATACAAACTACTTAGGACTGAGAAAAGATTAAGCTTAGAGTTTCAGCTCAATATCTTTAAAACTGAGCGAATGAATCACCTTGCAACAGACAGACAGAACAGATGGACATGGCTAGATCGACTCGTCTCATCGAGCTGATCAAGAATATATATACTTTATGGGAAGTACGACGACTTCTTAATTGCGTTACAAACTTTCCGACAAACTGAATATACCAGTTTACACTATGTGCAACGGGTATAAAAATGATCGATTTGCTGCGCTAGCCATGCTGATCCAAAAATACTGTTGTCAAAAAATGTGGAGAAAAAAGCAATACCAAAGTATTTTTAGAGGTTATAGTTTACCGTCATTAGGGTCCTTGAGAAACAAAAGAAGTATCCAAAACAATGTGATATGTTATATCATTATTGTTCTGCATTTGGTCGAATTGTTAATTTTCTTTATAGGCCACTTGACTTAGCTGCTGCAAAAAGATTTATGCAAATTGAGAAAAAAAAGCCTGCCTATTAAAATGTAAACTAAACCGATATTTTATAGAATATAGATTTACACTGATCTATTATAATCAAAGCACGTAGTCTCTAATAATTTACGTGCCATACTGCATACGAATGTTATTGAACAAACTGTAGAGCTTACATGAATTGATTTTACTTTACCCTCATTTTAATACACTTTTCCAATTCTGGTTCAGATGTAACACAAAGCGTCATTGTCGGTACAGGACATTCGCGAATTCCGTAAATGTAATGTAATACATTTTGCAAATATTTACTAAATGACTGGTCATCCTTTTGAATTGGTACTAATGATCTAGCATTATCCTGTAGGGATATATGGATGAAATTACATTTAGTTTTCAATAATAAAAAACAACTTACCTGGAAAAGTAAATTACTACGACCGTATCGCTTAGATTCGAATATTTTAAAGTTTTCATTATGAACCGATTGATTTGTGGCATCAAATTTGTTCTGTTGAGTAGTGCTGCTGCCACTTTTATCGAAACCATCGAAAAAATTTTGGTTTGTATTAAAATCGAACTGGTTATTGTATGGATTAACAAAGGAATTGCTCAAACCACCATTGTTAAAATAGTTACGATCATAGTTATTATTGTTACTAGATATTTGTTGGCTATTAGGATCTTCGAGTAATACTTCCGAATAAAGTTCTATAATACGTTTGAAAAACTGTTGATACTTTTTTCTTTCCTGAAAGCTTCGAGCAGAAGATGTAACAATCGCGTCTGATGGAACTTTCCCCCAGTTACATTGACGATATTCCCCAGCGGATACACGGCGCCCATCACGGCAAAGCAGTTGAAATTTATCAGGTGAAAGATTTTCTGTTTTAAGAAAAAAAGAACAATAAAATAAATAAAAACAGGGAAAAAAGTAAATTTCGGTGGAACCGAAGCTTAAATATCCGTCACATGAATTTTAAAATAGTTTATTTGTGGTTATCAGTGGCTTAGACACAACTTTGAGATGGGCTGGGTGGGTGACAATGTTCTGGATACAGCTCAAGTTTATACACAATATTGGTATCAAATTTTAAACTAAAACTAAAAATTTAACAGTAATATTTTAGAAGTGCCTATATAATTTTATTTAGAAAAATATAAAAAAAAATTCCGATGTAATGAGGTTTGACTTTGGATGCAACTTCAGCAACTTCAAAAACATGAAATAAACTTGATCATACCTTCTCTTAGTGGTTCGATAGCCATTTACCTAAGATTTTTTTTCCGATTTCGGCGATAATAACGACGATATAGCGGAAAACGTGATTTTCGATTTTATATTTTTTCTTCTCACAGAATTGATGAAACATTTAAAAAAAAAATTTCAAATGAGAATGAGAATGCAGCCATCAGCTGACAGATACTTGAAACTATATTTATCGCTTTCTATTTTCCACTCATTATTGCGCGATGTAATTATTTACTTTCGTATTAAAAAATTTTAAAAAAAATGTTTTATGCCTTCCACATATTTAAAAAAAAGCAGTCAGGGGTGTCGGAAATCTCTGTCACCCAAATACCAACCGAAATAAATTTCAAGGTGTCACACAAATGACTTTGGGTTGGTTTCAGATTATCTTAAAAAAAGCAATGGTGGACAACTGATAATGAACTCCACAATCGATAATACATTTTTGATGATTTCGGTAAACTATTATGTATCAATTCAATATGGAAAAATAAATCTGAAGTGACATTTGTATGCAAAAACTGCAAATAGTTTTAAAAACTATTATTGTTGTGTACATTGTGGAAAACTGTATAGCAATATAAGTAGGTATCGTTAGTGTCATCGATTAAATATAGGTCAACATTATGTTACTATCGCTGATGGCAGTTCCACCCGGATATGCCATTTTTTGCGGACGGACATAGCTAAATTGTTCAAAAACATGAAGCTATGAAATAAAATTGATACCACATACGAATTGTGCAACCTTACAATCATACAATAACAAGAAAAATTATTTGGTTCGGGGGCTATATGGTATAGTGCCCCAATTCTTATATCGATAGTGTATACTAGAGGTGTTTTTATTACTACGTGTAAAACTAAAATAATTGTTTTACTGAGCAGAAATGCTTTGCGTTCTATAGATAATGTTTGGGCTATAATGAATGTTTGGGCTATCATTTTTGTGAAGAAAACAATGTCCTATTTGCTATTTTTCCAGTTTTTGAGCTATGTGGCCTTATTTATCAAATTTTTTCACCTTTCGTACAAATTGTATGAACTTGAAGTCCTATTAACTATTTTTAACTTAAACACTTTTTTTGACAATATGTATACATATTATGTTTATTACTTTATTTTATAATATTTTTTGGTTTTGAAAGGTTGAAATCACATTTTTGAGTTTAAAAGGTTTTTTTTCGGTGAAAGTTTCGTTATGGTGCTATTCTATTGACCGGCTTTAAAATTGGGTTTAAAGTCATAATATATAAAAAAATCGTTATAAGTTGATGTAATGGGGAGGAAATAAAATATATATTTTCACCTATAAATCATTTGTAAAACATCACCATATATTTATCTTTTACAGTTTTCTTACAATAGCGATTCAAATTTTGAAATTTTTTATGTGCTTTTCCACTGACCGCAACTGTACAATGACTTGTTAACAAGATATAGTACTAAATTCTGTAATATTTTATCATAATACATATTTGAGTAAAACTGGTACTCTCGCTAGTAGCGTATTTTGACGGTAAATTTATGTAAGATATGATTGGAAGAATTAAGGTTGAATGAATTTCAATTTAGGTTGAACACAATGGCACGTCGAAATTTCTTGGTGCACCTAAAATATCATCTTCAATTAGTAATAATATTGTTAAAGTAGTCTATGAAACACTAGTTTACCAAGTAAATGGCTTGTCTTACGATACAACTGCTATCAATACTGGAATTACCACAGAAGCCGCAGTTCTTTTGACCTACCGTGTCGTCACCATATATACGAAAATATGTCGCAGCGTTTTCGAATGAAAACTATTATCAACTTCTGTAACCGAAATTCAAACTATTGAAAGAAATTGGTCAAAAAATCTATTTTGGGTCCACCAATGGGTTCTAGGTCCAAATTTCGCAAACCATCTTCTCAATGCGCCTAATATCAAGTCTCTAGTCCTTTCCGTTACAAAGTTATAGCTAAAGTGTTAAAAGAGATGGTTCATTCGATTTTGGGTCGTCTAAGGTTTTTCCGGTTTCAATTCATTAGGCCTCTAGTCTAAATATTCCAAAATCCATTCTTAGTGCTCACTTTTATCATAAATTGAATCTATAGTCAAATTTTCAGCTGTCTATCTTTAACCGTTTGTCTGTAGACCGTTCGCCCCTGAATGAATAAATGAATGGAGTGAATGAATCAGTCAGGTGAAACACATTTATATATGGGGTAAATACATTCAAAAATGATACCTATTATCATACAATAATTCGAAAATGGGCGGTTAGTTTTTACGAGGCTATACCAAAATATGGGTGTAATACTTTCTTTTTTGAACTTAAGTCGTTGCCGAGAAAAGCTTAAGTTTCGAATTCCAGGTAAATAATAAATAATTTTATAATTTTAATATTTTTTGGGATAAGCTGTAAAATAAATTTTTAAAATAATAAATAAATATAAACAAGAAAAAAGCTAACTTCGGTTGGACCGAAGTTTATACTATATACCTGTTACACATCATTTGACGTTGATAGACCTTCGTGTGCAGCATTTGTATTAAATTTTATTTCAAAATACTAAACAAATTAAATATACTCTTAAAAATTTAGGAATTCGCGGTCCGATTTGGACAAATTTTAAATTGAAGATTTGGCATGGTATAAAAACATTTTAACCATATTTGAAGTCATTCGCTTTATAAATACATTTTTTTCATATAAGAACTTGAAAAAATGTTATACTTTTGTATGGGAGCTATACCTAAAAGTGGGCGTGGCACATTGATTTTAACATAGAATCTACGCAGGACCTAGAAAAACTTAAGTTTAAAATTTTAGCCCAATATCTTTAAAACTGAGCGAATAAATCGCGCAGCAACACACAGACAGACGGACAGACAGACGGACATGGCAAAATCGATTCGTCTCGTCAAGGTGATCAAGAATATATATACTTTATAGGGTCTACGATGCCTCCTTTAATGCGTTACAAACTGAATATACCTGTTTACACTAGTGTAACAGGTATAAAAAGATATGCTAAGAATTAGCAATTTTTAATAAAATTTTAAATTTTTATTAAAATATAAATTTTAATTATAACAAGTAAAAACGTTAACTTCGGTGGAATCGAAGCTTAAATACCCGTCACACGAATCTTTGAATAGTTTAGTGTGATCATCAGTGGCTTATATACATTTATAAATATATATTCGAAAATAATTACTTTTTCATAAATTTGTTCGAAAATAATCGATAAGTTTGTGTGGGGACTATAGCTAAAAATATGCGTGGCACCTTGTCTCTGTTATTGGATATCATTAGAAGTGTTTTTTACATAAATTTGAGTGAATAGTCTCATAAATAATACCTATTTTTATACAAAAATTCGAAAACGGGCGTTAAATTTGTATGGGGGCTATAGATAAAAATAGGCGTGGCAGCTTGGATTTGACGTTAGATAACATTAGAAGTATTTTTACCCAACTTGGTGTGACTACATTCATAAATAATTGCTATTTTCATACAAAAAATCCGAAAAAACGGTAAATTTGTATGGGAGCTACACCTTAAAATAGGCGTGGCACTTCGATTTTAACACTTGAGCTGCTTAGGACTGAGAAAAGCCTAAGTTCCGAGTATCAGGTCAATATCTTTAAAACTAAGCGAATGAATCGCATAAATACAGACAGACAGACGGACATGGCTAGATCGACTCGTCTCGTCGTGCTGATCAAGAATATATATACTTTATTGGGTCTAAGATGTCTCCTTCAATGCGTTACAAACTTTCAGATAAAGTGATAATACCCTCCACACTATGTGTGACGGGTATAAAAATTTAGTAATTATGATAAAATTAGTATATTTAATTGTAAAATAAAATTTTATGACAATTTTTTTTAAAGAATTCGGCAAAAATAAAATTCGCCTTTTTAACAAAAACATGTCTTTTTAAATTAAATTTAAAGTCTAACCTGCCCACTGAAATTTAAATGGCCGCAGTATTTTAACTGTGCAAAGGTAGCATAATCATTAGTCTTTTAATTGAAGGCTGGTTGAATGGTTGGACGAAATATTAACTCTCAGTACTCTCAGAATAAATCGCGTTGAAATATACAGACGGACCCGTTCACACTGTGTATATAAAAACCATTCAAAATTTATTGCAACGCATCGCAACAGACAGACAGACGGACATGGGCAAATTAATTCGTCTCATCGAGCTGATCAATAATATATTTCCTTTAAGGTGTCTCCGATGATTCCTTTAATGCCTTACAAACTTTCGGACAAACTAAATATACTTGTTTACACTATGTGTAACGGGTATAAAAACCAAACAGGCAGTTAAAAAATCTTAAAAAACATAGGTCAACAAAAAATTACCTTTTTTATTCAAGCTTCGTACAAGGTTTATCTTATAGATTTTTCTTTCTTTCATTCATTACAAACGGAAAATCGACGTCGAGATTTTGAGAAAATGTGTGCAAAAATTGTTTTTGTTTATTTTCGATCAAATTGAGCAAATGAACCTGAGGTGATAGAAATCCCAAATCAGGCTTAAATTAAAGCTTTCGTTACAAAAGCAGGATCGGGGAAACTCTAAATTAACCGTTGGAATTTTGACTAAAACCTTAACTAATTTTAAATTAAAAGATTAGGCCATAGAAGGACTAACCGGTGATTAGAGCTTAAATGCATTAATAGACACAAATAAAAATTTGTTAAAGCAAGAAAAATGTTTTCTTTCATAATGTTAGCTTTAGACAAATTGAAGACAATAATGTGAAATATCTTTAGGAAGTAAATTTTGCGATACGCTCTGGCGCTTTACTGTTATTCGAAACAAAACAAAAATAAGAAAAAACCAGAAAAAATATTATCTTCGGTGGAACCGAAGCTTATATACACTTTCACACGTATTTTTAAATTGTTAATATGTTATCATCAGTGGCTTAAATAGAACTTTGAGATGGGATGGGACGGGGTCAATGGTCAGATACAACTCACATTTTGTGAGGCCTATGCCAAAAATAGGTGTGGTACCTTGGACTTGATATTGGATGACATTAAAAGTGTCGTCGATACATTACTAAAAAATAACCATTTTCATACAAAATTTCGAAAACGGGCGGTACGTTTGTATGAGGACTTTAACTAAAAATGGGCGTGGCACCTTGCTTTTGATATTAGATGTGTTTTTACGCAATTTGGAGTCGATACATTCCTAAATAATAACCATTTTCATACAAAAATTCGAAAAAGAGGGTAAGTTTATATGGGGGCTATCTAAAAATGGGCGTGGCACATTACATTTGACATTGGATGACAGTAGAAGTGTTTTTACACAATTTGGAGAGAATATATGCATAAATAATAACTATTTTCATACAAAAAATCGAAAAAAAACGATAAGTTTGTATGGGGGCTATACCTAAAAATTGGCGTGGCACTTTCATATTCAAACTTGACCTGCGGCGGGTATAAAAACACAAGCAGTCGCAGCATACGCCTCCGCGCCGGCGCCACAACAGTGAAAGAAATTGTACCATGAGTTTGTGTGTATGTTCATATTTCATATGTATGTTTGAATGCATGTGTGTATGTATGTATGTATGAATGTATTATTATTATTATTATTAGAATAACATCCAATCATTTATTATTTAATTTTAAAAAAAATTTTTTCACATTTACTATTGTAAGTAATAAAAAATATTGTTTTTCGTTTTGATCTTATTTTTAAGTTTTTATGTGGAGGTCAGTCTGCAACTCAACAAGGGAAATACATGTAGCACTTTGAGTGCACGTATCGCAGCTGGTGAGTTGCTAGAAATGTATAATTAGAACCTCCTCGCGGTGACCTCCAGTAACAGGTTTGTTAGTAAGGTCATGTCTCTGCTACAAATCTGGCTACTCGGATAGGTGAAATGTCGGTGTCCACACTGCAGTGGAGTTCACCTGACCTATAACTAAACCCCCTTACCCAAGGTGGAACAGCATATGCCGACGAATGAATGGTTAGAGGAAATCTAACCGCTAATATGCGAACTCTGGATACATGTCGCCCTCCAGTTTCATCTAGACTTACTGTGGTACTCTGACACAGGTTGACTTACTTTCCCGATATAACAATACTTATTTTAAGAATAAACTTACAACTATAAATTATGAGTCAGATGCGACCCCAAAGGCATCAAACTGTGGGCAGACCCCTATGGGTGCGTCCACTGAAATAACTCCACTGAATAACACCATCGTTGCATGCTTCTCTTCCCATGAAAGAGATAGAGGTCATAAACGGACCAGATTCGTCAAGGGCTACTCAGAAGGAAGTCAGCGATGAAGCCACCGAGGAACTTATGTCCTCAGACTCCGAGTCTGACAGAACGATTGTAGAAGTCCCTCCTTCTGTCGACTCAGACAAAAGCAACGGTAAAGCCGAATCTGAACCGGGCTTTACTACCTTCAATTTGAAGGAACGACGTCGCTTTAAACGAAAACTAGCTGCTAACGGCTACGCTAGAGCTCAGGCTATAGAGTATGCCAAGGCAACCAATCGCCGCACCATCAAGAAAGGTTGGATTCACTCCTAAAAAAAACTAGGCCTGCACAGAGTACAGTGAAAGCCACTAATAGTCGGGTGGCGAGTAGCGTTCAAATTGTTTTTTTCTCGACAACAAACAGTCCCCTTGCAGCAGATCAGATAGAACTTCTGCAAGAGGCTATCATCGATCCCACCATCGAGCAGACGACAGAGGAGGTGAAGCCGGAGTTCGAAGGATGTATCCCAAGATCTGGGTGGCTTCTTCTCGTCTGTTCGAACGCAGACACGGCAGCCTGGGTTCGGGACAACGTTGACCATATAAGGGCCCAAGTCAGTTTCGAATTTAGATTGCTTGAGGAAAGTGACTTCCACAGCTCACACCTGCACAGTGGTCGGTCTTGTATGAAATCAGCGGCCAAAAATACTTCCACTGCCTATATCAAAGTGAAATTTTTATCTTAGCTTTTTAATTCATAATCAGTAATAAATAATACTAAAAACAATAATAATAATAACAATCATAAAAAAATAGGCCGTATTTATTAATTTTTGAGCAAAATTTACAGTTTTTTGAGGTTAGAATGAAAACGAGAACGAGTTTTTGAATTCTGACTTCAGATTCGGATTCAGCGACCTAAAATATATTAGACCTTGTTCTCCACACTTGTCATTAATTTTTTTTTAGTAGATATGTTCCAAAAAAGAAAAATCAGTTTTTTGAGATTACAAAGTAAGAAAACTTGAACCAACTTTTAAGTTCCGACTTCAAATTCGGATTCAGGGACCCAACATATATATGAAATAACCCCTCTGATCCGCCGAGCACGACAAAAAAAATGTTTTTTTTGTATGTCCTTAATCCAATTTATCCAAATATTATCACAAAAATGTGAATACAAAAAAGCCCTCCGCCGATTGTTTTTATTTTTGCATTTTTATGATCAGTAAACACCTCCAAATCAAACCCCATTTAAATTTTTCGAAGGGGATAAAAACCAAATCAAGCGCACCGTGACTTATAAGCAAGACAACACAAAAAAGCTTGGTGGAATAACACGAATAACACAGAGTTGCAAAATGTTGCGGCTGAAATTAAAAATATAGACTTAGAAAACATTAACTTATATTAATAAACAAGTTTCATTTGAGGGCGAGACGAGGATCACTAACTTTTCTATAATTGAAATCAAAATATAAAGAAAAATACATCACTCAACAGGTCACTGATGAAGGGCAAAAAACCCCAATGGGCAGCTCCGGAAACAGCGAACGAGCCTCACGCACCTCACGCACCTCACGCACGGTCCCTCAACCAGCAAAGCTGCAGGGCTCACGATATTACCCATAACTACAGCTTAGAAGGGCGTACAATCTATGTCAAACGAGAAGGCACTTGAGCCTTCAAAAACGCTGTCTAAACAGGGTGTGCTGACAACTCCAACTACAAAACCACAACGCAGGGGCGTTGCTTCAACCACCCCTGGTCCTAAGTTAAGGATTAAGGGGTCGCACATGGGCAAGAGGGATCAGCGTGTCCGGAGGGCCGCAGCGGACAAATGAGTACTATTAAGGTGCTTCAGGCAAACCTGCACCACGCCAAGGGGGCAACCACAGTATGCAGTTTTTCGCCGAAAAGGAAATCTCCCTTGCGCTCATCCGGAAGCCTTGGGTGGTCTGTGGCAGAATATGTGGGCTTAATTGCCAATAGGGTAAGCTTTTATATAATATATCGGAGGCACCACCTCGATCGGCTCTTCTAATTGACATAAACATAAAGTTTTTACCACTAACAAACTTTTTTTCTAGAGATTTACCAAATGTGATAGTAGACATCTCCACTGGAAAAGGCATGCAGGAAATTGTCTTTGCCTCTGTCTACTTCCCTGGTGACGACGATGCAACACCACCCGCTGAAGTCCAACGACACCAGAAGACAGCTCACCATTTGATGCGATGCAAACGTGCACCACATTGTCATGCAATCAAAGCTAGAAATTATTACTAAAGTATGCAAGCCAACTTTTATTAACGCAATTAGGCAAGAGGTTTTAGACCTCACTTTATGTAGCAGGGGAGTTGCTAGATTCATCTGGAATTGGCGGGTTTCAGATGAAGCATCTCTCTCTGATCATCAACATATCCGGTTTGATTTACTATGAGCCGGAGATCTTCTCCCCAAAGTCTATCTTCCTAGGAAAAAAGACTGGCTCCTATATAACCAACTAGTGGCATCTAGAATGGATGACTTCCCGCATACCGTCAGATCTATATGTGAGCTGATTTTTGCGGCAGATCTTCTAAATGAGATTAGGCTCAGTTCCTATCAAAACAGCACAAAAACTCGAACACATTAAGGCACTCGAAAGGTTCAATTGTGGTCCGATAAAGCTCTTTAAGAGAGCTAAAAAAAAAACACGGTATATGGGAAGAATACCGATCTGCCCTTACTGAATGCAACAAACTCATTCCACAATGCAAACGAGAATTATGGAGTACGTACTTTGAAAGTCTGCAATCGCTCTCTTAAGCAGCTCGTCTCCATAAAGTCATAACCAAGGATAAATCTAATGACATCGGTCTTCTGAAAAAACTTAATGGTGGTTTCACAGAAAGAAAAAGAAAACACTTGAACACCTACTTCAAGTACAATTCCCTGTGTTAATACTTCAATATTTAAAAGTGACCACCGCTACTATTGACCGCTGGGTTCTAAATAGACGACAGTGTAGACAGTAAGGTTCGCTGGGCGATTTCATCTTTTCAGCCATTAAAGTCCCCCTGGGAGCGATGGCATCTTTCTGACTCTTCTACAAAAATGTATTGATGCCATTACAAACCCATTAATAGGACTAATGAGGGCCAGTTTAAGCCTGGGATATATACCGCGATCATGGAAGAAGGTGTCCGTGGGGTTTATACCTAAGCATGGTTATGAGTCTTACTTCCTTTATACTCAAGACGTCTTATAGACTGCCACATTAGGCAATTCATAGAAACAAATAATCCTCTTCATAAGAACCAATTCACCAATATGAAAGGGAAATCAACGGTTGGCGCGTTACACTGTCTGGTTAATGGGTTTGAGAAAGCCTTCCGCTAAAAGAAAATTGCACTACGTGTCTTTCTGGATGTGGAAGGGGCTTTCGACAATAATGGCTATGACTCAATAATACGGGCTCTCACTCGTAGGGTAATCGACAACCTCTTGATCGCGTAGGTAAGAGCTATGCTCAAGCAACGCGTCAAATCTTCTGCTGCCAGCGGTATTACTGTAAGAATTAAAGCCATTAAGGGCTGCCCGCAAGGTGTTGTTCTCTCCCCGTTACTCTGGTCCCTCGTTATTGATGCCTTACGAGTCGAGCTAAGCTCTTTGGGTTATGTCATTGGTTATGCGGATGACCTAATCATAACAGTCTCGGGAAATTATGGCCGGACGACATCCGACGTGATGTGTTCTGCTCTTCGCGTGGTAACAAGCTGGTTCACTAGGAAAGGACTTAGTATAAATATAAAAAAAAGCGGTAGTTGTACCATTTTCAAAAAGATACAAACTTGACCTTGGTTCCGTTTATATCAACTCCATGGTGTTGATGTCAAATATCTGGGGGTAGTCCTTGATAAAAGGCTTAACTGGAATTCCCATCGAAGCAAAGTAATAAACAAGGTAACAATAGCTTTATGGACCTGAAAAAACTCTTTGGAAGTACACATCAAAAATTGTCTTCTGGATCTATACCTCAATGGTTAGGCCAATCTTTAACGACGCTGCCTTCATACGGTGACCAAAACTGCTGCAAAATGGTGCAATTAAGCAGAGCGACAGGCTGCAACATGCTTATGCATGACTGATGCCATGCGAACCTGCTCTACTGTATCACTTGAGTCGATCATTGGTCTACCTCCTCTGCATATTTTCACCAGAACTTCAGCTGCAATCACATTCCTGGCATCGAGATCTGCAAAGTTTCAGATTGTATGACCATGGTTTTACGCTTTGGCAGACGGTCTACTATTACTTTTTATTCGGACAGTCAGGCGGCTGTCAGAGCGATAACCTCGTGGTTCTTTTCTTCCAAATTAGTTCTACAGTGTTATGACACTCTCCAGCGCCTGTCCGTTGAACCCAAAGTTACCCTATGTTGTGTCTCTGGTCATAGAGGCATTGAAGGAAATGAAGTTGCAGACGAACTTGCCAGGATAACCCCTAAGATCAGCCCTGAACCTTTTCTTGGGCTCAGTTGGGCCTCAGCATCACTCTTCATTGAGAAACACTTTAGAGACTGTGTCTCTCAACGCTGGCTATACAATCCTGGCGGCCAATCTTACCTAAAACTAATGTTTATCTCAGACGTGCTGAACTAAGACTACTTACATGGTACTTTACCGGACACAACGTTATGAGATTCCACCTGAATAAAATAGGTCTGTCCTCCGAAACGGAGTGTAGACTCTCTTTAGAAGATGACGAAACCAGTTCACATATTTTGTGGGGTTGGCTAGACTCAGATTCATACATTTTGATCACTGCATTATAACCCCTGAGCATATCATACATTCTTCGACGAAGAACATTCTTAGTCTCATCAAAGCAGCATTAAATGTCCTTAGTCTCAAAGGTCGCATATATATATATATATATATATAAACAACTACATATATATATATTTAACAACTTTATATATATATATATATATATATAAATGCGACCTTCCTGAGCAGGAAAAACGGGTACTGCGACCTTCTATAGGTCTTTTTGTACCCAAACCCATTTGTGGTTAGGTTATATATATATATATATATATTTTACCTAAGCCACTGATGATCGTAAGTTAACTATTCAACGATATGTGTAACTGGTATTTGACCTTTGCTTCCACCGAAGTTAACTCTTTTTCTTGTTTATTTCGACTTTTTCATTAGAAAAACTTAATTTAAATTTAAGTAATAAGTAATAATATTCAATATGTTTCACTTTAAAACCCAGTGAGTTTTCATATCTCACACATTTTTAAATTTTATCTACAAAAGTAATTATGTAAATTTGGTTATGTATGCTTTGTAACGCTTTGGGTACAGACATACTCAAAATCTTATTAAACATATTAGTTGTTTTACGGACGATTAGGATAGTCTTAAAACGTTTGTCAATTGAAGAGTTTTCATTCTAGCTCTAATTTTTCAAATTTCTCAGTGGTCGACGAACACGAAAGTCTGTGATTTCTTCTTCTGAAAGCCTTTAACGAAGCATGTTTTCGTGGCGTTTTCGGGATTTTACCAAAAATTGCGTGAATTAATGACTTTTACTGACTTCCAGCTGTATACTTGAAGGGTATTAACTACCTCGACACAAAAGTATGCTACTCGGTATAGTCAAATCGACCTTGTTTATGTAACAAACACTGAAACTCGAAAAATATTAAATTTATCGACCTTTTTCAAAATTTGTTTATTATTTCTAAAATATCACAGTGCAACACATAAAATTTATCGACGTATTTCAAAATTTGAATATTATTTCTAAAATATCACAGTGCAACACATAAAAATGTAAACTTAATTTCAACTTCAGTTCCTGAAAGTTCTTATGGAAACAAACCAAACACCAATTTGGTTTCTTTAGTTTAGCTCGTATTCGTGTTTTATCGTATCATTTGTATTTTGAAAATTTATATCTGTAACTCGCGAACCGTTGCGTATTTTGCTTTGCTGTCTTCAACATAATTGTCGATATGCCTCAAAATCGGAAAAATATTGGAAAATTTCAAATTTTCCTCCTTTTTCACGGTCATTGAACGTAAATTTAATTTAATTTAATTTTTTTTTTATTTACAAATCATAAAAATATTTACAAATTTCTACAGAAATTTGATAAAATATTACCTCTTTCATTGAATCAAGTATGTCGTCGTGTTTCATTGATTTATTTTTTTTTTTTTTTTGGTAAAGACGACTTGAAAATGGTTCTTTAGAACAAACAAATGAATAGTATTTTTGTGTTCAGCGACTCCAAACTAAACTAGTTTTATCGAGATTTATTTTTCGAGTAAACTAAGAAAAATGTACTCATTTTCTCGTGAGTTAACTTATGTTAATAAAAATGCATACTAATCTAAAGTTTGAATTACTTACTGAATTCCTTGCTTTGCAACATTTCCGAAATAGTAGAATGTCGTAAAAACGCTACATCTCCAGATTCTAAAAGGCAGCGAAAAGCTCCGTCATAACCATAATATGGATCCGAAGCACTACAACGACCACCAGCAATCTTACCAGCACATAAAGTACACAGCCTGCAATGGAAACCAATATATTAAACAAAAGAAAACGTGACTTCAGTAGAACCAAATCGTTATGTTCTTGTTAGTGGTTGACATGTTTAAATGATATTTATTGTTAAAGATGTATGTTATTGCTATATATAAGCCCAAGCATTTGAAGTTGAATAACTTGATTAAATTATGTTTAATTAAAGCGCAAATATTTCAACTATTAAGTTAAAAATACGAAACTTTAGCTATTTTACAATTTACTAAGTGATATATAGTACGTAGCAGATCTTAATAAAATCGGTAGATATGCCTAAGTTGACATTAAAAGCGATTTTCAAACTTAAGTATTTGTTGAGGAAAGTTTAAGTCTCAAATTTCAGATCAATGTCTATAAACCAAGCGAGTTATGGCTAGATCGAATCATTTCGTCGAATTAATCAAGAATATATGAATAATGATTTATAGGGTATACGATATCTCCTTTAATGCGATACAAACTTTCCGACAAACCGGAATGTTTCATAAATAGATGAGTTTGTATATTGTTCTATATGCCCAAACTTAACCAAAATTTATGTGCATTGCATACGATGGTTAAAATACAAAAGTACCGTTTAAGTCCGACTGCAAGATATCCTGTACCCAATCTTTCTGTACCTTAAGTTTAGTCTTATCTTACTACCATACCTTATTGTATTAAAAAAAGGAAAATTTAAAAAGGTATATTTGTATGGGGGCTTTACCTAAAATTTTATTGGTCCGACCCATATTGGTATATTTTTTTTGGGACTATCATAGACATAATTTTCACTAAATTTACATGGGTCTAGAGAAAAACCGTTTGCAAGTGCACACTTGACGGCTTACGAGAGTCAAATATGGTGGCCCTATCTCTTATAGTCTCCGAGATAATCTCTCTCATACGGCAGACAGCAGGACAGACAGACATAGCTAGTTCGACTCCCCTTCCAATATATATACAGGGTCCGCCATCTAACATTTTTTTTTTTGAACTAGTGGTTATTTCGAGTGTGGCAACACTGATGTCACATCTGATTGTACAGAAAGTTAGTTTTATCCTTCCGCTGAACGAAAATGGTTGTGTATACGATTGAGGAACGCGTTACGATCGATCTTGTGCGCACTGTTTTCGGAGACCGAATTATCAGCCGAAATTCTGATGTCGTTTGGCCGTCTCGGAGCTGTGATTTGACACCGTTGGATTATTATTTGTGGGGCGCCGTCAAAGACAAGTGTTATGTGGACAAGCCAGCGACAATTCAAGCTTTGAAGGACAACATTCGCGTCGCCATTGCCGAAATACGGCCGCAAACAATCGGAAATGTCCTCAAAAATTGGGTCGACCGAATGGCGTACTGCAAGGCCAGCCGAGGCAGCCATTTGAACGAACTTATATTCCATAAGTAACCGGAAGGATTGTACTTTAATATGAAAAAATAAATTTGATAATCGGATGAACCGTTTTGTTTTTATTGCAAAAAAAAAAGTTACGTGGCGGACCCTGTATATATGTATACTTTATAGGGTCTATCTAGCCTCCTTTTGTCTGTTACATAGATTCGTACAAACTTAATAGACTAAACTGTGCCTTCGTTGTGTATCGGGGCTATATGCTACTTCAATAATGTGTCCAACTATGATCATGGGTTGCTCTAAGAAGTATATTGACCAAATTTAAAATAAATAGCATCATGAACATGTTTTACTATAAAAATTAAAAAATGGGTTTTAGATTCGTATGAGGGCTATAGGCTATAGTGACTCTACCTCAACTATGTGTACTTTTCTGAATATTGGTTGCTATGCTTACCATATATAAAATCGAATAAACAATTTTTTATACAAAATCTTAAACGTTTTTTGGAGCTATTGCTAAAAATGGTCGTGGCACTTTGGATTTAACATGTAGACTGGTATCAACCAATGTTAAAGTTAAACATTTTGCTGCAAAAAAATGGACTAAAAAGCAGCTATTTTTGGAGTCACTCTTGAGGCGCAAAACTATTTTAGCGTATATGAAATCTTGGCCCAATTTTTGTAATACAATATAATAATTTTTTTAATTGGCTATATATCCTAGTATTCAAATATTATTTTAAACAATTAAGAGCGACTTTGAATTTGTATCATTGTCTGATTAGCGCATATAACAATAACAAGAAAAACTTTTGTTCCCAGTATTGTTACATCTGTTTTTGGGTTTTATGAACTCCGCGTGGGTCTATAATGTAATTATTAAAAAATGTGTTTGCACAATATTATACTTGTCTGAGTTATCTCCAATTGGATTGTATTTATCTGTCAACGAGTAAACTGCGCAGGAATTGTTAAAAAAATTTGCAGCAGTCTTAACTTGGTTGTTACAGTCCACTACCTCCATTCCACCTTCCCGTTGCAGCTGAAAAAAAATGCGTAAATTATTTCCGCATATCTATTAATGTATATTGTTACCGTATATATTGGGATTATCCACCCCGCAAGACTTCCAACCCAAGGGAAGCAAGCTCTCTTGTTACGTAGATCACGCACTGATGTAACATCAAGTATTGTATCTCTCTTTATAACTGCAACAGATTCGTATTCCGTAAAGCCCCCTTCAAGCTTTTCCTGCATTATAGGTATAAGTGAATTGTATCGACCAGCAGTAAATACATCACCAGCATCAAGAGTCGTTATATGTGCTTTTTCGCGGTCAATGAGATGTATACACTCATCAGCACTGTAAGCTCTAAAGCATGCAAGATCCAAAAATGCATCATCGAAACGCGCACGGTCCTGCACTAGAGTCACTGTTAAATTTTGACATTTGTACTGCTCCTCTAGGCTTTTAGTGCACCACGTAATTTTGCTAATTTTGTGTTCACTGAAATGATACTGGGCTGTACAACTGTTGATTAGTAAAATACAATCATACAAATGTGACTTAAAACAGGTAATAACCCTTTTCTGCTGTTCGTGTTATTAAAAAAAAATAAAAGCAATATAGTTTCTTTACAGATTTCTCTATTGATGCATACTCTTAGCAACGCCCAAAAATTATAAAAAAAAAAAATAACTACATTATAGGACAATAATTGAACCCACCATGAATATTAAGGCAAATAAATCCAACTAAGGCATTGTATAATACCGCTTTTAACATGTTTACATATGTTAAAATGTTCCTAAATGGAACAATAATATTTATAAACTTTATAAAAGAGAATTCTTTTGATATCAAAGAGCACAAAATCTAACTTGCTTTCACGACACACCCAACAGCACAAACAATTTAAATGTAGTTCTGTGTTATAGCGTCACCAGATCACATATGGAAATTTGTTGCCATAACTTGTGGCTAGATGTTACCAGATTTTTTGTTTTATAAGTGATTGAGTAATTATTATAGTAATCGCTTTATATTGCTCCAAATATAACAACTACTTTGACATTTTTTTCAAACATTATTTAATAACTCCACGATTCCTATAAGATACAAATCAAAAAAAAAATTATTTAAACCGGAATATTCCCATACGATTCGGGCTGTCATTCTTTTTTTATATTTTGGCGAGGAGGATAGGGCATATAAGCTTTGGTTCTATAGAAAGCAATATGGTTTTATTATTTTCATAATTTTATTCAAAAATTACTTTTCAAACGAACATATAACAATAATACAATATACATGTATGTATAGTGGATCAATAAAAATTAAAAACAAATAAAAACGAAGAACTACACATTTAATAGCTACGTCGAAAAATACAATTTTCCCCGGTTTAATATTTTTCCTGTTAATTATTTAAAATTCCTACGGGTAGTTAACAAGAACTAGCTAGAAAGACTGTTTTTTAGGTAATACGTAATTCACTAAAATAAATTTTACAATTTATTTATAATAATGAATAATATATAAATAAAACTGTGTGTTATGTACCCTGTGCTCCACACGAGATGTACACAGAAATAGAAAAACAGGGTGATAAACATTCTGAGATCCCTTGTTACAAGTTTTGGAAAATATTACAAACGTCAACAGTATAAGGGATATTAGGTAGATTCAGGCATGATGTAATTATAATAGGTGGTGTCAAGCGAAACTATGGTACCATACGAAGAGAGCGTATAAGAACGAAAGGGATAGCTTGCTTATTATTTTTACACAGATTTTCAAGCGTAAATGATATTGACAATTTTTGTTTTCTGTCTTCCGTTGAACCAAAAACTTAAAACTTGCGTGAAGGTTAACTAGCTAACAACACTGGTATTTTTTAGGTACAGGGTGAGTCATTTAAATAAACAATTGACTTTTAATAATTTATTAACAAAAATGAATAAAGTATAATAAAGTTAACCGAAAAACGTTATTTTTTAATTACATGCACATTATTGCACTTAAATTGGCCAAAAAATGCTTTTATTGTATATTGTTCATGCGATATTTCTTAATGAACCTTTTTTCCCAAATTATTCAAAAAGGAGATTGTTTGCTAATATGAGAGGTATGGGGTTCAACTCGTCTTGAAATAAGCTTCAATTCGAGACATTTAAATTAAAAGAAACTTTGACAGTTTCTTTTTTTAATTAATTAAAAAGTATATTTGTGGCTGAACCTTTGGTCCTTAATAATTAAAAAAAGAAAGTGGTAGCTAATATGAGATTTATAAGGTTCAACTCGTCTTGAAATAAGCTTCAATTAAAATTGAAGAAAAGTTCGACAGTTTTTTTAAATCAATTAAAAAATATTTGTTTATAAGATTTTTATTGCTGAATCGATAACAGCTTAATGTGTAATTGAAAAGTCTCGTCTGTACAGACAGTTCTGTTTAAATGGCAACAAAATTTTACCAAAGTGCTGCCACAATGTTCAAAAAACTGTACAGACAGAAACAGTGTAGTATGTTCGACTGCAAGATACCCTGTAGCCAAACTTAATTTAAGTCTCTTATTCGGCTTTCATACAAAAAATTAAAAAAAGGAGTTATTTTGTACGGGCGCTATACCAAATTTTTTTTTGGTCCTACCCATATTGAAATATTTCATTGGGACTGCCAAAAAGGCATAATTTATACTAAATTATAATTTATACTAGTTAATAATTTATACAATAAAGTTTAAAGCAAAAAATCAAAATTTGTGAGTAGTTTTCTACGAGGTTACCACTTAAAATGGGGTTCGAGAAAAACCGTTAGTGGGTGATCACTTGACAGCTTTGGAGAGTCTAAGTCTCAAATATGGTGGTAAGTAAGAAAATGAAATTGCCACGCCCATTTTAAGGTACAGCCCTCATACAAACTTAGCTTTTCTAATCTAATATCAGCCTATTTTTACTCTACTAATATCATAAGGATCATCACTCTATAGTATATAGCCCCCAAACAAAGGTCACCACTCATTTTCTAATTTTTTTCAAGAAAATGTTTGTTATTCTGTCCTTTGGTTGAAAATTTTTCCCATTATTGTGTCTTAACATTGGTTGTATCGGACTATTGACTCCAAGTCATCCCTTCTCCAAATTGTACCTCAGGCACAGGATCATAAATAAACTAAACCAAGATGTGGCGGATATTTGAGCTTCGGTTCTACCGAAGTTAACGTCTTTCCTTGTTTATTGTACATTTTGAATATTTTAATTTTCACTCCTATTATTATGTCCATCAGTATATATAAAAATGTGCCTTTTATTGAAGAACATTTTTCCGTATGACTTCTTTCTTTTCCAACGAACTGTACTTTACCCCTTCCTTTATACTATATACCAAGATATTTGCAAAAATATATCGAATTTGTGTATTGATAAATTTGGGTGCCACACCAACCCTTTTACAGTAAACTCTACATAAAAAATGGTATCTCGCACTCATTTTTTCTTTTTTGGGTTTACTTTTTTTAACTTGTAACTTTTATTTGCGATTCCGGGTATATCAGAGATGCCGATTAACAAAAATTTTTTTTTGAATATATTAGAAACTGTACACAGTAAACACAAAAACAATTATTCTAGTGTTAAACAACTCCTTTTATGACGACAAATTTTAAAATTTGGATATTGTGCACTATATCTAGAAGATCTGTGATATCCTGACTTCATATTTCACTAATATAACACCCACAGAAATCGTGACTTAATTCAAAGCATCATCCATGATTTAATTAAATATGATGTATTCTACCGTTTTTGTTTGCTAAATAATAATACATAATTTAAACAAAGTAATCTTTATTTAATAGCTCCGTAGAAGTTTAGAGTAAAGTTAAGCGGTTACTTGAACAAACAAGACTTAAAAGTGGCAACTTGAGTCGAATCTTATTTATATAAATAATGAATATACTTATTATGTCTACAGGCCTCAATAATGAAATTTGCAATTCATTGAATCAAACAGTTTTTCCTAAACATAAGGTAAATGTTTCAGTCGTGGAAACAAATTTATCAGTCATTTCCACAAGTATTCAAAAATTAGGCGATGAAAATTGCGATAGTGTCCACGTAATGCTGTTTAAATTGACTTTCAAAATATGTTTGTATAAAAAAATTTAGTTACATTAAAATTTTTGAAAAATAACTTAAAACGGCCACCATTTGGAACACTTACCTTACAGTTTTTTCCATCAATCGGTGTAAACTAACTTAATCGTTTTTCTTCCATTTATATGATGAAAAAAATGTTTAACACTTTACTCATACAAATTCTTACTCCCAATTTGTATTGTAATACTGTTGTTTCTGGTGTGCTTTTAACAAATATTTACAATTTATAAATATTGTAACAATAATGTACGACCAAATGAAAACATTAGTTTACTGGGATATAAAAATACCACCGATAAAACAACTTTACAATCATCAAAAAGTGAGTTTAACATAGCATAAAAGAAGTGTCAGTTTTAGACAAAGTCGTGCGTCACTATTCGTCAAGAAGTTATTCATCGAATGGAAAGAGCTCCGACAGAAAAAAAAAAAAAACAGAGGAGAAGACGGCTTTTGTTGCCAATTTGGATAATCTGTTCGATATTGCGCATGCTGATGTCCTGACAATAATGTCCATTGAAGAGAAGACATTTCTACTACTGTGAACAAAAAATAAGGAGAATTTAGTTTGTAAAATCTATTTTTTTTTTTTTTTTTTTTTATAGCGAATAAATTTATTTCCAATCTTTTTTTAAAAGACAATCAGCAAGTTATTTGAGTAAAGAATAGTTGACAATGCGTTGGCGAAGCCATTATGGATAAGGAATAAAGGGATGGGGATGGGAAAAGAAAATAAACAAAAAATAAAAATAAACATGAAAATAGGTATTATTTATTAATACTGCTGTGGGCATTTTACAAACTAAATTTGTTTGTAAAATGAAAAATTTTTATTTATTCTTGTAAATCAATTTCATCCCCTTCAAAGTAATCCCCTCCCGATAAAATACACTTATGCCAACGTTTTCTCCAATCCTCTAAACACGCCAAATAGTCCCATTCCGGTATAGCCATCAGCGCCTTCGGCGATTCAGCTTTTATCTCCTCAATCGACTCGAAACGCATTCCCCGGAGTAGTCTCTTGAGTTTTGGGAATAGCCAGAAGTCACACGGAGCCAAATCAGGCGAATACGGTGGTTGCGGAACGATATTGGTTGGATTTTTGGCAAAAAAGTCACAAAAAATCAGTGCAGTTTAAAAAAAAAATCATTTTTGGTACCAATCGAGACTTGACACGTTTGAGGCCCAAAACATCCTTCAAAATTGTATTAATTGATCCTTTCGATACGCCAATATCATCAGCAATGTCTCTCATAGTTAATGGACAGTGTGCAAGCACTAATTCTTTTACTTTTTGGATGTGAGCATCGTCCGTTGAGGTCGATGGTCGACTAGGGCGCTCTTCAACACGTTCTCAACCATCTTTGAACAATTTATACCAATCATTTATTGTTGATTTTGGTAGAGCTCGGTCCCCAAAAGCCTTCTTCAACATTTTTATTCCATTTATTCCATTCAGAAAAAAAAATTGATGACACTTCTTTGCTCAATTAAATCAGACATTGTAAAAATCGCCAAATACACAAGCGATAATGATATTAACATGAAATTTGGCCGATATTATTAACAGTCCTAAAAACTCAAGAAAAAAAGAACTAGCCCGAAATGTTAAGCCCGAGAAGTTTAAATTGAAAATTCTCCCTTATTTTTTTCCACAGTAGTATACATATACAATATATATATATATATGTATATATATATATATATATATATATATATATATATATATATATATATATATATATATATATATATATATATATATATATGTATATATATATATATAAATATATATATGTATATATATATATATATATATATATATATATACATATATGTATATATGTATATACATATTTAGTATATTTATACGACCCAGCATTACAATGTTTAATCATATAAGTGACAGCTACTTCTACTTCGCTTTTGTGGAAGTTTTTTCAGTTTAGCTCATATATAACTCTATTACAAAGGTATGAAAATCAGTCAAGTAATTATTAATATTTTGTCTTTTTATTGCTTAGCTCTGTACAAAAATATTTGCCAAATTTATAAAAAACCAAATTGCAATAATAATATCGCAAAGTGAATTTTGTAGAAACATCTACATATTATTCATTTGATTATTTACTGTTTGTGTATTAGTCGCGAGTACATACATAATTATAAAAAGCGTATTTTGTCTTGTTGTACCCTATTATGAATGAACCCGCTTTTTAAAGCACCTATAGTTGTATATCATTAATGATAAATTTAATTTCAAAATAAAAATAGTTGATATTAAATTTCTGAATTCTTGTCTTTTTGCTTTGGAAAAAACAGCTTCATACATGATACGATACAAGAACGTGAATACGTTTGCACATTTGAAAATAAATATCTAAAAACTTCTAATGCATTTATTTTTTTACTTTATTTATTTTTTTTTTACTTTATTTATTAGTTTTTTACTTCATTGTTCTTTTGTTGACAAAACTATATATTCTATTATTAAAAGTTCCTACAGAAATTTTACGTTCTTCGATTTGTGCAAGTCCTTTCAAAAAGCCTTTAAGATTTTATCGAGCTTCTTCAAACTTTTTTTGTACGCTATTATTTACGTTCAAGTTTAATCTTTTGTATATTCAGTTTTAACTTGGTATTTTTTGTTACATTTTTTATAAGTGATTTAATTTTTTTCTTTCAGCTGTGATTTTTGATGAATGTAATAATAATTATAATACTTAACAATAAAAATTTTACTGATTTTTTCTTAAATTAGATCAGGTTAGTCCGCTTAATTAACAAAAAAAATATATATATATTTAATTAAGAAAAGCGAGTGGCATAAGATGCTTTTTGACGCACATAACTTAGTTTTATCATAGTTAATTTAATTTGAAAAAGTTAACATGCATTTTCTTCTTCCAATACGTAAAAATACTTGTAAATATGTACATATGTACATATTTTTTTATTTAAGTATATTTAATAAGTAACATACATATGTATGTATGTACAAGATACATATACTAAAAGTCTTGTTATATTCATACGATTAACGGAGATAAAATGTGTATGTATTCGTTTACTTACATTTATCTTATACATATGTACATATTTGTGTGTTTGTTGAAATCAATATATTTTAAAACAAACAAAAAATTGGCTTTCGATTTCGCGGTTTGTTATATCACACAGATTTGTTATATTTTTAATTCGATTTTTTCATCCTATATTAATGTATATTTGTATTCCTTAAACAAAAAGTGAATAGTAGCATAATCATAAAAATGATTCAAGACCTTGAAGTAAATTTTTGGTTCATACGAGCATCTTTAAATGTTGATCGCAAAGTCTGTAGGACAAATGAAAAATAATGGCCGCCTAAGGTGAAAAGAAGGAGAAACGTTTATATATGAAAAAAGTATATAGTCCTTTCAAAATAAATTGGATACAACAAAATTTTCCAATTACTTTATGTTTGCAGTACATTTAATTGGCATAATAAAGTAAAAGTTTGTTAAAAAGAAATATTTTTCTTATTTCGAAGACAATTATTCAAACGCATTTTTTAGAGTTTGTCGTCGTTTTTTTCGTATAGAACTTATTTTTTTTATAAATTTTATATATATAAATTTATATATATAAATAATGAATACACAAAGCATAAGTTTCGTATCCACTTGTGTAACACTTGTGGGTATACAATGTTCTTTGTTTTTCCGTTTTCGGCATAGATGGAGAGACTATCTGGTTTACCTACACGGGAACACGCAACATACAATTGTCCGAGTGAGAAGCAATTCGCACCCAAATCTTAGCCACACAATTCCAAAAATTGGCCCTGAGCTTAATTGATTGTTATTGCGAATGCCAATCGAATTGGAAACTGCAATATCTTAAATTAAAAACGTTTATCGGTTAAAATTATTGGAATTCGAGGAATGAGGACATCTTCACCTTCAAATGGCCCCGTCACTACATTGTTAATCAATTTCTTGACTGCGAGTCGCGTGCCGTTGCAGAGTTTCGGTTAGTTGATGTTCCGCACCAGGATGATTGGCACATCTATCTTTAATTTCAGTATGTGTGGTGGCATCCCCGGCAGATCGAGTGAATTCAAAAATTGCGTTGTGTAATTGACGGCTTTCTCTTTTGTTTGAATAATAAATAAAACCGATCGGGAACACACGATCCCTTGTGCCACGTGGTTCACATGCGACTGCCCTTGACAACACTCGCGAGTATTGAACTGGCGGCCTGCAGGTAGCGCAGTAGGGGCACGGGGAAACGCGAAAAACTGGTATATTTGCAAATGCAAATTTGTTATCAACATAAAAAAAGATAAAAATCGAGCCCGAACTTCAACACATGTTGTGTCAACATTTGGGCTTAAACGGTTCAAAATTTTTCAAGTCTATAAGCTTCGTATATACGAACAGAGCATTTTTATATATAGGTATGTATATAAATAAGATATGCATAAATGTGTTTAAAAATTGAATCCAAAATCAAGAATATAAAAAGAAACAAGGAAAAACGTTAACTTCGGTGGAACCGAAGCTTAAATACCCATTACATATAATTTTAAATAGTATATATGTTATCAGTGGCTTACACAGAACTTCAAAATGGGAGGGGATATATGGTTTGATACAAATCAAGTTTATACACAATAGTAATATCAAATTTTAAGCTAAAAATACAGATATTCAAAAAATAAATAAAAAATAATTTATAAGTTTATTTGAGGCCTATGCCTAAAAATGGGTGTGGCACTTTGGTTTCGATATTGGACGATATTAGAAATGTTTTTACCAGATTTGGAGTCAATAATTCCGAACTAATAGCCATATCGTAAGTTTGTATGGGAGATATATCTAAAAATGAGCGTAGCGCATTTGTTTTGACATTTGGTCTACGACGTTTCCTTTAGTGCGTTATAAACTTACCGACAAACTGAATATACTCGTTTACACTATGAGTAACGGGTACAAAAATGTAAGGTTAATATTAGTGATTAGCTAGAACGTAATTTCGGGTATTTCAAAAATATTAAACCTATTTTTATATATATATATATATATATATATATATATATACACATATATATATATATATATATATATATATATATATATTTATATATATATATATATACATATATATATATATATATATATATATATACACATATATATATATATATATTAAAATTATAATTTTATATGTATATATATATGTATGTAAAATTTTCCAAATTATGATTAATAACTTTAGCAGACCAGAGTGGTCATGTATTTTGTTCAAGATTTTTTTTTTCTAACCTCCAAAAACTGATTGATCAAAAAACAAGTCCGTTTTTTGAGGTTAAAACGATGGTCTGACACAGCTAAAGTTTATACACAATATTGGTATCAAATAAAATACAGATATATCAATAATTTGCTTGAAAATATCAGAAATGTAAGGCTGTAAGTTATAATGGCCCGATCCGTATAATATCGGTGGTGTGTTCATAAGATGATATAAGATTTATTTAAAACCAATTTGAAGTGAATACATTCATAAATAATACCTATTTTCATACAAAAATTCGAAAATGGGTTACCACCCGTTCTAAGGGGCTATACCTATTTTCATACAAATATTCGAAAATGGGCGGTAAATTTGTATGGGGGTTGAACCTCAGAGTGGGTATGACATTCTGAATTTAACATTAAAACTACCTAAGACTGGAAAACCTTTAGTTTCGAGTTTCAGCTCAATATCTTTAAAACTGAGCGAATGAATCACCTCGTAACAGATAGACAGACGGATATGGCTAGATTGACTCGTCTCATCAAGCTGATCAAGAATATATATACTTTTTGGGGTCTATGAAGTCTCCTTTAATGCGTCGCAAACTTTTCAAATATACCCGTTTACACTATGTGTAAGGAGAGTTTAATGAGGTAAGAGCGAAAACGCGAACCAACTTTTGAATTCCGACTTCAGATTCGGATTCAACGACCTAAATTACATTTGAAATGACTACGCTGGTCCACCGCGTAAGTCATGAATTATGGCTTTGTAATGAAATATTAGTTTAAACGATCAGCCGATAGGAGACTGTGATCAAAATGTAGTAAGACAAATCGTTTTAAATTTCCCGGGCATTAGAAATCAGCTCATTTTTTTTTCTTTAAGTTGGTAACATCTTAACTGACATCTATGTCAAAGTTTGAGACTGTAGCGTCGGTAGTTAATGAGGCACGCGTGTTTTCAGTCAACAACAAAAAAAAAAAAAAACATTTTTCGACTTGCTTTGTCTTGTTTTTTTTTGGTTTCGGCTCCCCTTGGCACGATATTCACTTGATTGGTTCACAGTTTCAAAGTCGTATGCATAAATTCATGTCTCATCTCCATTGATAATGCGTTTGATTGCGCTTTGATAGTCAGAAATCATTGTTTCACAGAATCTAACACGAGTTTTTTTTTTTTTTTTAACATATTGAGTTGTTCGATACCAAACGAAATGAGACGCGCTTGAGACATAATTGGTCTTTCAAAATCGATTGAATTGAACCAAATGATACGTTGGTGATGTCAATAAGGTGTCTAGTTGTCAATCGACGATTTTTGAGCACTAAATCCTTGATCTGGTTGACGTGGTTCTCATCGGTAGACGTGGATGGACAACCAGGACGCTCATCGTCTTCAACGCATTCTCCGCCTTCCTTGAATAAATTGAACCAATCAAAAACACTGGCTCCCGACAGAACATTATCACCAAATGCTTTTCTTAACATATCCAATGTTTGTGTAGCCGAAAAACCATTTTTAAATCAAAATTTTGTTAAATTTTTTCATTCATTTCGTTGACGGAAAACACGCGTGCCTCATTAACTACATATGATTTTAATTTTTAAGTCGATCACATTTGGTTGCAAAAATAAACTAAACAAGAAAAACATTAGCTCTCTGTAGAACCACACCCGGTAAAATCCGTCGCACGAAACTTAAAGCAGCTAACATGGCCATATGGTACGTACATATTTCAATGTATAATAGTGTCGTAGAAAGCTTTACGCAATGGGGACTGGGTCAATGGGTCGATATATTTCAAGCTTTAAGACTATATAAAAAGCTTATATAAAAGCATTTTTTTTTATTGAATTTTAAATAATTATTAAAAACAAAACCTCTAAAATTAACGGAACTTTGTATGGGGCTTTATGCTATTGAACCAATGTGTACTTAATAAATTTGTTGACATAAGCATTTATTCATTATTTGAAGTTAATAGCTGCATAAATATTTTTTAAAAATCTAAAAACTCGTAAATGCAATACATCCAAAAGAGCTTGGTATCCTGATTTTGTCATACAAAGAAGTTGTGGCCAAGAACAGCCTAAGTTTGATATTAAGGTCAATATCTTCAAAGTTAAGCGAAAATAAATCGAGCAGCAGTAAACAGAGACATATGAAGATCGATTTGTCTCGTCGAACTGACCAATAAGACAGTGCAACAAATAAAAGCTAAATACACCCGACTTCCTACGTGGTGTAGGTTATATGTTTTGCGGAATGATATTTAGCAATGGAAATGTCAAAGATAACATATTGCAACAAAATGTCTTTAGAGATCAAACTGAGTCAAAAACAAAATCTTAGACAAGCGGCACAAAAAGTTCAATAAAAGACGAGTAAAAACGAAAAACGACACGGACGAAAGTCCACAACTACTAATGAAAGGCATGTGAAGAGAATAAAAAATTTGCTGCTTATTGGAAATAAAAAATATTTGTAATACTGGAAATTTAATTTAGATTAACTCAATCCATTTTAAGACATGTTTTGAACCTATAAAAGCGTTAAATGTGGGTTGGTTATAAAACACTTATATTTTTTTTTAACAAAAACGTTGGTTTCAATATTAGTTTCCAAGCAGCAAATTTGCTTTGTTTACCATTATGAGTCTCTTGAGAATAAAAAAAAAAAAAAAAAAACAAAATAAAACAAAACAAAAATCGTCAAGGGGGATATATATATATTTGTATGTATATAAAAAAAAATATATATATAACATTATATATATATATTTATATATATATACATTATATATATATATATATATTTATATATATATACATTATATATATATATATATATATATATTTATATATATATATATATATATATATTTATATATATTTACATTATATATGTATATACATATATTTATATATATATATATATATATAAATATAAATTATATATTTATATATATACATATATAAATATAAAATATATATTTATATATAGATTATATATAAATATAAATTATATATTTATATATATATTATATATATATATATATTATATATATATATATATATAAATTATATATTTATATATATATATATATATATTATATATTTATATAAATACATATATACATAAATATTTTTTAATGAAAAAAAAAATGTTTATTAATTTCAATTTTTTGATCCTTTTTAAAATTTTTAAATTAACATTATTTTGTTTACACTGCAAAATCAAAGCATCTTTTTTTGTATCAAAGTTTGTTATCATTTGATATTTATAATTAGGATACCTCGTATAGAGAATAAAAACACCATTCAAACGATATACAGTTCAGCATTGTAAAGCTATTCATTCCCGATTTCGAGAGCAGAAAACTCGATGTATCTTGCATGTATTTCAACTTTTGTTGTTTTTTTATGATATTCATAAATTGCATATTATCATGTAGAGGAAAGAAATGTAATGCAAACGATGCATAGCTCATAGCTTTTAAGCTTTCCATTCTCGATTTATAGAAACAATTAAAAAAAAAATAGTGCTAAAACAAAAAACGCCGCAAAATACATGAAATAGGTGAATTAAAAACCTGCTCCTTTTAGGTGTAGGCTAGAAATTAGTATATTTTCAAGATATATTTATATATTTTTTCAAATGGAAATGCGGAAGGACAGATTTGACTTTTGACCTATGGTTCCTTAGGAAAATGTTCATAGAATAATTTTTGTATATACCGAAGTATATATGGTCATATTTGCAGTTGTGCTATTTATTTGTGAGGTTAGATTTAAATTGTCGTATCCGCTGTTTAGTTATTCTTAATATTGTTTAACTCTTTTAATTTCTAGTAATTGACTAGGTATTATGTGTGGTTAAACGTTTATTGCAATTAATAAAGTTCTCATTGTTTTTTTATTCGATTACTCATAGTTTGTGTAGCATATTAATACGTATGCGTGTATATCGTTTACCTTCCATTGAAAAAAAACATTCAAATATTTTTAAGACTGACGAAGTAATCTGGATTCGTATATGTTTTAATTGGTTCAATATGATTTTTACTTTCTTGTAGAATACTTATTAAAAACATAAATTATCAAATTTTTTAAAACACGAAGGTTGTTCCGTCAAATACGGACTCATACTATTCTAAATATAGTAAGAACAATATGTTGTTCTGCACAATCTTAAGTAAGAATGAAAGAAATTTTAGATATGATGGCAGTTTTAATTTTTCAATATGCAAGTTTCTTGCAATTCAAAGCGGATCGATACGACGGCGGTATACTACAATTGGCACAGAATTTACAAATCAACATATGTTAATAGTCTTGTTGTTTAACAGACAACAAAATTTTGTTATAAACAAATTTTTAAATTATTCCTCTACTGCTGCTTTTCTCGTTAAATAAAGAATATAAGTATATCAAATCAAAAACGACCCAACAAACTTTGTCTTCATTGTTTGTTTTTTAATGGATGCATGTGACGACCTTTCTTTTTTTATTTCAGTTGATACTATGTATTAACGGAACAAAGTTAGTTATTAAAAACTTATACTTAGTACATGAGTTATACACTTTTACTCTTATAGATTTGTTACTGACCAAAAAATTAGGTCCATTGCTAATTTGTTTTTCGTTGCATTTGCTTCTAATTTTAAATTTATGATAAATATTTTGCCAATTTTCAATCGTTTATCATAAAAAATAATATTTTCGGATTTAAGTCCATCGTACTTGAACAAAACACGTTTATGTAACATCACATTTTCAAAGAAAAAAGCATACAATTTATAACGTTTAAGAATTAATTTTCGGCTTAAATACTTGATTTTGCAAAACACACAAAAAAATGTTTAATATTTGGTGACAAACATACAGTTAATTGTCACTTATTTTTCAGCAATCTTTAAAAAAAATAAGCAGTATGTTTGTGACAAAATGTTTGTCATTTGTTGAGTGTTTAAATGTAATTTAAAAGTATTTGTAATGCCAGACTTTATACAGGGGAAAAATGGTAATATTTTTATCACAGCATACATTTTATTATGAAAATTTGGCAAATTGTAAAAGGAGTGACATAATAAAGTTTGTGAAAAAATTTTTCTCACTTTTCTCCGATATAATCTAGCAATAAGCCATTGCTTAAAAAATGCAATGCTATTTTAAATTTTTTTATATTGTTCTTTATAAATATCATAAAGTATTTTTCAGTTTTTACAGATTGGATTTTTGTAATTATCATTATTATTATAATTATTACCAATGGTACGAATCTTTGAATGTTTGTGTGTTTTGAGGTTTGTATTTTCCGATCGAATTCTTTTTTATATCACTTGCTTTCCTGTATCAAACAGTTGTTTTTTGTTATTGGTTATCTTCATTTTTGCTTTGATTACAAAACAAGTTTTTGAAAACATCGAAAGAATATGTCCTAAAATATTTTTAAGCTTATAAACCGATCATATCAATTGTTAAATTCAATTTCTACCAGATAAAATTGTTTGCTGCGCAGTTCCTCTTTTGTGTATATATATTTAAACCACCGTATACCATTCGTGCCATACTGGAATCATGGATGACAGGAAACGTGCTTTGCTCTTAGTTGATTTGTTTGATGTTTGTCGTATAAATAAGAAAGAGAAAGAAATCTTAACTTGAATATGTTTTCTCCTTTTCTATTTTAAGAGATTCTCTGAAATGCTCGTAAATTGTGTAATAACAATTAAATGCGCCTAGTACCAAGATTGACTGAATAATTAAAGATTTTTACATAAACTAAAATATTTAACTCACATTTAGTGCTGGACAGTATCGACTGGTGGTCCGACCACTGCGGGTCCACTAGTACTAGCTGTAGCAGCAGTAAATTGATGCTGCGTATAGTAGGCGGCCTGTGGTATACCATACTGATTACCATATGGATTTCCAGCCGGGTTAGCTGCGGTCAGTATACCTCCGGCATCATACATATAAGTGGTTGAAGCAGCAATCGGTGCGTGACCGGGAGGTCCACTTGCAGAAGCAACAATTGGTGGCGAATTAGCTGGTGTATAATGCGGACCAGCGGCAAGTGGTGTCAAATTTGGCGAATACTCGCTGGCAGTGGCTACCGCCACTGCAGCTGCAATTGCGGCGACATGACTACTTTGCTCAACTTCGGATACTTGATGCTGTTGTTCGCAATGTTTTGACGGCTTATTTTGTTGAGCGGTCTGTGGGTGTTGGTAGTGATGTAATTGTTGATAATCGCGCTTTTGATACTGTTGAAAGCGTGGTACATTTCCACCCACAGAATTTTGTGGCACAAATTGACCGCGTGGTCTAAAATTTGTTTGCTGTTGCGGAACAAAATTGGTACTATTCTGCTGGATGTGCGCTTGCATATGTGGTGGAGGACCACCATGGTAGCCAATAACAGAACGTGGTCCGTTGTTGTTATAAGGTGCTCGAGGACGATAACCTCCACCGCGACTATTGCCAACGCAGCTACTGCCACCCTCGCCGTTAGATTGCGTGTTTCCACCGGCATTAACGCCACCAGAACGATTATTCCAATTGCCTCCGCCATTACCACCATTATGAGGGTGCTGCTGTCCTGATTGGTACACATTGCCGCCAGCGGCATATTGTTGATATGGATTGGTGGTTCTAATGTTTGCATTATAAACACTGTTAACTACACCGCTTGTTGCTTGATAATTTAATGGGTTGTTACGCTGGTATTGAGTACCGACACTGTTACCACGCTCGCCATTAGCTTGCTGCTGCCAACGTTTGTTTCCGCGTGAACTAGGATTGTTGCCAGCAGATCGAGCAAGATCTACTAATTGTGGGCAAGGTGTCTGTCCAGCTTCCTCTAATACTGCGATCAATTCTCGTGCCTGTTTAGCATTATCTGGAGTGAATAATGTGTACGCAGTTCCCAGTTGTTGACAACGACCAGTGCGACCAATACGATGTACATAATTTTCTGATGAGTTTGGATAATCGTAGTTAATAACATATTGCAAATCCTCCACGTCGAGACCACGTGAAGCCACATCTGTAGCAATAAGGATGTTGGACTTGCCATTGCGAAAGTCTTTAAGTACTGAATCACGTTCAGTTTGCGACTTGTCGCCATGAATTGAAGTCGCGGTATAACCCTCATTTCGTATAACTTGAAGTATTTCCTCAACCTAGCAAATACAAAAATATATATATAAATTTTTGAATTTGAGAACATATAATAAATTACCTTTATTTTTGTTTCGACGAAAATAATTATCTTATTACTGTTATTGGCTGCATTGTTTGTAGTCGGTGCAATTTCGCGCAATAAGCGGACCAAACGAAGTGGTTTCTCTTGTTCAGTCGATATTTCGACAATTTGGCGAATGTTATGATTGGCTGACAAGTTCATCGAACCAATATTAATCTGAACATAATCGTTTAAAAAATCACCAGCAAGAGCCTTCACTTCTTTAGGCCAAGTTGCTGACCACATTACAACCTGACGATCTGGACGAATTTGTTCAATAATTTTGCGAATTTGTGGCTCGAACCCCATGTCAAGCATACGATCGGCTTCGTCCAGTACCAAATAAGTGCAGCGCATCAAATTTGTGTTTCGATTTTCTAAAAATCAATGAGGCGTCCTGGCGTAGCTATAATAACTTCGACACCACGATCTAAGTCACGGGCCTGTGGCACCTTGGACGATCCACCGAATATGCAAGTATGACGTATTTCGGGCTTGCACAGATGGCCGTAGTCACGAACCACAGATTGAATCTGCTGAGCCAATTCACGAGTTGGCGCTAAAACTAGTGCTATTGGACCATCTCCACGCATCAGAGGTGGTTGGTTTCCAATATGAACAATAGCCGGTAACATATAAGCCAGTGTCTTGCCAGATCCAGTTTGAGCTATTCCTACCAGATCACGACCAGAGAGTGCAATAGGCCAGCCCTGCGATTGTATAGCTGTTGGTTTCGAAAAACCTTGACGCTTCATTTCTTCGATAATGTGTAACTGCAAAGATGATTCCTCAAAAGATGCAACGGGATATGGTATATTATTGCCAGAAACGGTTATTTCGAGCTCTCGTCTCATTTCAGCTATAGCCTGTTCCGTCATTTTTAGGGTGTTGGAATGAATGACGTAGAAGTCCTTTTGAAACGGTTGTAAATTATCCCATTTAGGCTTAACTAGGTTACGACCTGGATTTTTGGCTTTCTCCCTTTGGATTTCTGCACGTTCTTCTTTGGAAAGCATACCCAAGCTCATATTACCGACTTGATAGTTTACGTTAGATGGGAATACGCTAACGTTAGAGCCATTAGCAGCTCCTGCACTCTTTGAGTAACGTGGAACAAAGCTGTGGTTCTTGGCACGTGGCTGATAACCACTAGCAGTGACACCGTTGCCGTAACCACCTCCATTCTGCAATGAATGCATGACATTGTTACGAAACGAGCTCTGTATTCCGTACATTGGACCATATCCCGGATTGTAGTGTATGCCAGTCGCGCTTGTTCCATTTATAGCAAACATACCTCCACCGCTATTATTACGTTGGAAATTTGGACGGTCGTGACGGGGAACACCGCCTCCTCCATTACTTCCATAGAAACTAGAATTCTGCTGTACCCCAGCATTTGGTGCATATGTGCTTGCATACATAATTCTTCCAATTTATGTTGTCTTACTAAGGGAAACAGCGATATCATAAACGTTGTTTAAAGCTACAGACAATTCAAAACAAAAAATAATAAATTATAAGATCACGCAAAAAAAAAAATATATATATACATATATATAAAGGAATCGGTCTATGCAACTGACTACTAACTAAAAAAAAAAATTGTTTTAGCTAAAGCATAAAATTTGAGTAGATTCGATCTGATTAGGACTAAAGTAAGCAGTACATTGCATTGGTAAAAACCATCCAAATCAGAGGGAAGGTTTGTTCAGTGGAAACACATTTTTATATATACATTTTTATATATACTTGAAATCTTAGAAGTACACTCCATACTTACCAAGATCAACGGCTTAATACATTTTACGGAGTCTCAAAAGCCTCCTCTCGGTTGTTACGAAGATTTGCTCAGACTTAAACCTTTTAAACCAATAGGTAGAAGAAATGTAAAAGAAATACTCAATGCGGAAACTTCTTGCAAACTTACTATAAAAAAACCGGGAGGAATTAATAATATATTTGGCAATTTAGATAAAACTCAATGTGTATTTATTATTTGTTTATTTTAAAATGAAATTTAAGGTGTTTCGGCTCTTGCACAAACAAAACTAAAATTACAGTTTTGCAGAATAAAAATATACACCCAAGGCCTACTTCCTGACACAAAAAAAAAAAAAAAAAAAAAAAATTTTCCATGTCGAAAAATCAATAATATAAACTGCCGATCTGTAGTGATGATTATCATAATACTAGCGATAATGCAAAATAAAAAAATCATTTATATAGAGCTTTCGTTTATGCCGCTCCTAAATAGGAGTTTCGGTAATAATCTTCGCCTAAATTGCATGACAAGCTACTAAACAAGTAAATACATACCTCCGTTGATTAAGCGAAAAACAATCCTTCTGTTTTAATATTTAAATTATTTTCCAGTCTCGATGAATACAATCGCAAACTTCACCAATGAATATACATATATTATTTCACGGCAAATTTTTTTATTCCCACGATTTATCTCCCTTTCTTGGTGTTAATAATTTACCAATTAATATGGGACAAATATTTACTAGCAAACCTTGTCGAAGTTTGCTGGTAGTGTACAAATACGAAAATTTTTTAACTTATGTATAATATGCTACGTTAATTAACGTATTTTGCTTAATCGTTTGAACTAAATGCAATAATACACCGTAATGAAAACAAATTATGTAGCAAAAGCGGAAACGACGACGAAGATGATGGTACTATTCGGCTAGTGATGGAGAAACTTAACGTTAGTATCATTAATAATCACCCCTGAGCAATGGATAGAGCTCAAATGAACTTTTTTTATCATTTCGGAAGCATTTCTTCCAAAGTGGTTGTGTAAAGTTGGGTTAAGACGTTCATCCAAAGTATGCAAGTAAACCTTGTATGTATACTTGTTTCGGCCGTATAATACGGTTTACATTATCGCAAATATTTGTATACATAACTTTTTTTTCGTTTTATGTATCATTGCATATATTTAGCATTCTGCTTAATTTGATTTGTCACAAAAATAGTTCAACAACTTTCACTCCTCTCCAATTATGCAAAGCGAAATGTGAACCCTACAGCTTGTTTGCACAGTTGATGCGCGCATCAAATGAAGTATTGCATGCTCTCTCTTTTTATTTGTCTGGACTTACACGATTCATTTTTGTATTTTTTTGCCATGCTCTCAATATTCGGTGCAATTTTTGATATTTTGATTTAATCCGTATTATGGCACTTTTTTGTTAAGGGAAATTTGTAAATTAGAGGTTCAGAGGTAAATATATAAGCAGAACAGAGATTGTATAACTAGGAATGAAGTTTACGAAGTATCTGAAAATAACATGAACAAGAATTTCTTTGTGACTTTTAAGCAAACCTAAATCGTATGTCTTAATGTTTTTGTTTATTTGTTCTATAATTTTTGATTTATTTGCAACTAATATATCACACTTATGGTACTATATTCACCAAGTACTTTAAAATAATTATTTAATTTCATTATTAAAAAAATTAATGTGTATAAAATAAATAAAAACCAAAACTTGGTCAAAATTAAATTTAATCCAATTGAATCAAAGAAGAATAAAAATAAATGACAGAGTATAAGTTAAATTTCCATGATGCATGGGAACTCTGTACTTCAATTGAGAACAAAAAAAACTGTTCCTATTTTATATTATATTATTAATAATTTTGACCCCTGTAACTGGAAAAAGACGATGTGAAGAAAGATGAATTCTATGAGCGCTTATAACGACTTTATGAGCGCTGTCCCAATCATGACATCAAAATTGCCATCCGTGATTTCAACGCAAAAATTGGGAGAGAAGAATTCTTTCGCCCAACCATCGGAAAATTTAGCCTACATGACACCACCAATAATAATGGAGAAAGGCTAATCGACTTTGCCGCGGGCCGAACATGGTTATAAGTAGTAGCATCCCAGGCGTTACTGCACACGCCAAGCGAGCTACCAAACAACGCAAACTATTTGTTAGTAGGCTAAACTCGCGGCCAAAGGGGTTGTTTTTTTTTTACTAAACATCGGAGGCAAACTTGGTACGATGAGGCATGTCGTATCGCTGCGTCAGAAAAGGACATTGCCTATAAGCTAACATGCAAGCGGAAGCAACACGAGCTGTTGTCGAGCGATATCTAGAAAAACGGAGAGAGGAAAAACGCCTCTTCAAACGCAAAAAGAAACACCCAGAAAAGTGGGAGCAGGAGAAAGTTGAGATGATGTGCGACAGAAATGAGGATCGAAAGTTCTATCAAAGAATCAAGCGTTTCACTGAAGGTTATAAGCCCGGAGCATCGTTCTGTAGAGATGCGCATGGAAACGTGAGGACAGATGTCCAGGAGTCACTTATGTTATGGAGGAACCACTTCTCAACCCGACTTGGGGGCGAGGACGGGAACAATGCCGCCAGCGGAGAAGATGAATACCTGGCTCCTCCGACCGAGGATGGCAGACCAATTTCCCGCAGAGTTATTTAAGACCGGCGGCGAAGAGTTGATTTGATGTATACAGCAACTCTTATGCAAAATATGAACTGGTAAATGCATGCACAGCGATTGGAACAAAAGTGTGTTCTGAACCATCCTTAAGAAAGGAGACCCCGCAGTCTGCGCAAACTATCGCGGTAAGTCTCATACAAATCGCCTATAAAATTCTATCTGGCCTATTGTGCAATAGACTGAATCCGTACGTAGCAAGTATTGTTGGACAATATCAGTGCTGTTTTAGACCGAAGAAGTCGACTACCGACTCCATATTCACGCTGAGACAGATTATGGAAGAGACCAAGGAGAAGCAGATCGACACACACCACCTATTTGTCGATTTCAAAGCCGCTTTCGACACGCCAATAAGATCAAAGTTCTTCAAAGCACTGACTGAACTTCGTATCCCTGCAAAAATCGTTCGCCTCTGTATGATGACGCTGACAAATACTGAAAGCGTTGTCAGGGTCGGTAAAAATCTCTCCCATTTGACTCCATTGACACCACAAGAGGCTTTAGACAGGGAGATGCGTTGTCGTGCGACTTGTTCAATCTCTTGTTGGAGTATATACTACTCCAAAACCCACACGTCGATTTGACGCGGAATATTTTTTTCAAGAAACTATGCTGCTCGCGTATGCCGATGACATCGACATACAGATATTGAAGAGAATTCCCGCAAGATGGGACTAGCGGTGAACGAAAGTAAGACGAAGTACTTGGTATCCTCTCGCAAATCAACAACACGACGTAAGGATTCTGCGACTATGGGAAATTTCTTCTTCGAGGTTGTAGTAAACTTCTTCTACTTGGGCTCTCTAAAAAACAAGAGCAATAACACCAGTCTAGAAATTAGACTAACCGATGATACTTTGGTCTCGGTTAGCAAATGCGAAATAGAGTCTAGAACAACGAAAATTATACTCTACAATACGCTGATTATCCCAGTCCTGATGTATGGCGAAGAAACATGGGTCATGTTAGAGGCTGACAAATCGGCGTTGGGAACCTTTGAGAGAAAAAATTGTTCGTAAAATCTGTGGTCCTGTCAGAGTGGACAAAGAGTACTGTATTCGCATGAGTCACGAGCTGTACCAGCTATATAACGACATAGATATAGTCCGTCGCATTAAGTATAAACGATTGCACTGGGCTGGCCATGTGCTTCGAATGGATGAAGAAGCTCCAGCGGAAATGGTTACGAGAAAAACGTGAATGAAATCAGAGGGGCACGACAACGGGGACGACAGCCACTGCGTTGGAAGGGTCAGGTGCTGGAGGACGTCCGGACGATTTGGACCCAAAATTGGTATCGAGCAGCATTGGATCACACCAGCTGGGTTAACACCCTTAGTACTAAGAAGGGTATATCATTTCTCAAGCCCAATGGAATACCACTAAAGTTAAGGTTAATTTTAAACTAGGTTAAGTTGTCTGTGACATCTTGTAGTTCATGGACGTTGTTAATACCAGATTCAAATTATAGTTTGCTTCATTTAGCCGAAATATGACGTTAACGTTGATACTCGTTTTGTACTCCTGTCTCTTTTTTCTTTGTTGCTACTTTCTCATTTAGTTAGTTGAAAAACTACTCCACCCACCCAATAAGCACTATTCCATAGCTTTTGTCATTTTCAATTTTCGTTATAGTAGTTTCACACCATAGTTGTATGTAGCAGGGTAAGCATGGAGAACTGCCCCTATTGATATTTAGTATCGTCAAATAGAATTCGATAGCCCTTGAACTGACAAAATTTTCTGCGTACAACTTTTCCGATATCGGCGATATTAACGACTATATAGCTGCAAATGAGATTTACGATTTTTTACTTTTTCTGCTCACAGAATTGATAAAACGTTTAAAAACAGTTTATAGCCGTCTAAAGAGCGACTACTCGAGGGTTGTTGTTCCGAGGGTGGTTCCCAACGACATAAAACAAAATAACCATGATAACACACACAGAGAAAAATGTACCAAAAATGCAATGATGGCTAGTATAAACCAACTTACTCCAGGTGGCAGACACAGAGTTGTTAGTCCACCCGTGGATAATTCCAAGGCAGGGGCACGGATTCTAGAGGCCCAACCACAGTAAGAGCAAATTATCATAATGGGCCCCGAAAACAATATAAGGACCACGACATACGGATATGGAACGTCCAAACCCTCAACAGTAATGGTGCAATAGAAGAACTCATTACCACTCTCGACAACTTTAGAGCAGACATTACTGCTATCCAGGAAATATAAAACTGGGGGCGAAGACGGAACAATGCCGCCAACAGAGAAGAAGAAGATGACCGGATCCCGCGATTTATGTAGGTGACCCGTGGAGCCACCAGACTATGTCGACGTCTTGGAAGCTATATAAATAATGAAGGCAAGCGGCGAGGAGTTGGTCAAATATATGGTGGCGCGCTTACCGACTGGAAACTTTGCGTCCTGTGCCCAGTTCGAAAAAAAACAATCAGCGACTACTGTTCGCAAAGAGTGTATCCAAAAATTGCTGCTAACTGAGTTGTTTCGCTACACCAACACAACAAACCAACTTTTTTTTTGATTCATTGAAAAAGAAAACACTGCTTTTATTGTAAAAATCAGGGACTAAAAAAAAGAGTTATGTATTTCATTTTTTTTTTAATCATAGAAAACTTTTATTTCAAATTTTATTTTTTAAAAGAGTTAAAAAATAGTTCTTATTCTTTGAGTTTTATTTTAGCTCTCAAACTGCAATATTTATTTTTAGTTTCTGGAATTTTTTTTAATTTTTCGCAATAGTTTTAAAACTTATTTAATAACAGACGTTTAGAAAAAACATAAAAAAATTGTCTTTAAAAACGTCTAGAGTACCAATAATTTGGAAATAATTCTTTATCATCCCATTACACAAAAAAGGCAGTAAATCTGATGTAAAAAACTATAGAGGTATTGCCAAACTTTGTGCAATTCCAAATCTATTAGAAAAAATTATAACGGAGCAACTACAATTTTCATGTAAGCCATTGCTATCTACAGCTCAACATGGCTTCCTTAAAAGTAGATCTGTTACCACTAATTTGTTAGAACTTACTTTTCTCATTAATGAAGCATTTTCTTTCGGTTCACAAATGGACGTTATATATACCGATTTTAGTAAAGCGTTTGATAGTGTAAATCACCAACTTTTGCTTAACAAGCTATTCTATCTTGGTTTTTCACATTCTCTAACAAAATTGATTTCATCGTATTTACAGTCAACGTGAACTCAACACTTAACACTTTATCAAATAAAATTAATGTTTTATCAGGTGTACCTCAAGGTAGCCATCTAGGTCCGCTTCTTTTTACCCTGTTTATTAACGATCTTCCAGACGTCTTAAAATATTGCCATACATTAATGTACGCTGATGAACTTTGCTTATCTTATTCTGGTTCTAATGGCTACAATCTATTGCAGGCTGATCTCAATGCGTTGTACAGCTGGTGTCAACGCAATTGTTTACTTTTAAATTGTGATAAGTGTAAAGTTCTTACATTTAATCGAAGAACTCCATTAGTAAATACATATAATATTAACAATACTGAACTTGAGCGTGATTCTGTGTTTAACGATTTAGGTGTTCTTTTTGATACGAAAATTTCTTTTACTGGGCATATTGACTTTATAACAAACAAAGCAATGGGATTGTTAGGTTTTATAAAGCGATGGTCAAAAGAATTTGATGATCTCAAGTACGTCTAATCCTTGAGTATGCCTCTTGTGTTTGGAGCCCACAATATGACATACATCAGTCGCATTTGGAGTCAGTTCAAAAGCAATTTCTTTTATTTGCATTGCGGAATTTACGCTGGAATCCAAATATTAACTTGCCCCCGTATATTGATCGACTTAATCTTATAAAACTACCGACTTTGGTAAGACGTAGATCGATGTTAGCTGTATTATTAATTCAGAAACTTATTACTGGTGAAATTTACTCCCCATACTTATTACAGCGGCATAATTTCTCGGTACCTCGCAGAACTACTAGAAACTTTACATTGTTTTACTTAGATACATGCACAACCAACTATGCAAGCAACGATCCATTTCGCGTTTTATGTTCCTTGTATAATCTTTATTAAAATTGCATTTCTCCAGGTCTATCATCAAATTGTATTAGTAAAGCTATTCGTAATTCTAATTTGTAATATTTTATTTTAAGTTATAATTTAGTTTTTAATTAGTTTTCCATAAATATATATGTATAACTCTAATCAACATTTTTTCTTTGAATGTTAGTTGCTAATATTAATAAATATTAATAAATGAATAAAAAAAAAAAATATTAATAAATATTAATAAATAAATATACTGTGCGGTTTTTTTTTTTAATGAAAATAAAACTTATTTACATTTATTGCCATGAAGATATATGTATATATATATATATATATATATATATATATAAATATATCTTTGTATTAATATATATGAATATGTATATATATAAATATATATACATATTTATTTTAAGTTTAAAGTAATTTGAAATTGTATGAAAAAGTGAGATAAGGCAAAAATTAATTTGTCTATAACTTCCTGAAAAATCGCCAAAAATAAACCAAATTTTGCAAAGAGGTATTTCTCGTTATGGAGATCAGCGTAGTATTCTTATCTCAAATTTTGTTTAAGCGACTGGAGCACTTTTCCTTTTCACCTTAGATATATATATATTGGGTAATAAGTAATGTCGTATCTGTGATCGAATTTTGACGCTTTATTTAACATACTTAGAAATATCCGATTTAAGTCAAATATGCACCGTTTTGGGCGCAAACTTGTTACCATTTAGAAGGCAACTTCATTATGCCCCCCTTATGAAACCCCCTCCCTATTTGCAAAAAACTCAGACAACCACACGAATTAATGCAAAAAAATCTTTTGGATTGCATAAATGCTTGTGATACGCTCCTGAAACGGAACGAACTCGATCCATTTTAAAGCGGATGGTGACTGGAGATGAAAAGTGGATCACTTACGATAACGTCCAGCGAAAAGGTCGTGGTTGAAGCGCGGCTAGCCGACCCAAACCATCGCCAAACCCGGATTGACGGCCAGGAAGGTTTTGCTGTGTGTGTGGTGGGATTGGAAGGGAATCATCCACTATGAGCTGCTCAACTATGGCCAGACGCTTAATTCGATCATCTACTACGAGCAATTTGAACGTTTGAAGCAGGCGATTGACCAGAAGCGGCCAGAATTGGCCAACAGGAAGGGTGTAGTGTTCCACTAGAACAACGCTCGGCCTCACACATCTTTGATGACCCGCAAGAAGCTACGGAAGCTCGGATGGGATGTCCTATCACACCCACCATATAGTCCGGACCTGGCACCAAGTAATTACCATCTATTCCGGGCCATGCAAAACGCTCTTGGTGGTACTACGATGACCTCAAATGAGGATTGCGAAACCTGGTTGTCTGAGTTTTTTGCAAATAGGGAGGGGGTTTTATGAGGGGGCATAATGAAGTTGCCTTCTAAATGGCAACAAGTTTGCGAACAAAACGGTGCATATTTGACTTAAATCGGATAATTCTAAGTATGTTAAAAAAAGCGTCAAAATTCGATCACAGACACGACATTACTTATTGAACAACCCGATATATATATATATATATATATATATATATATATCGCGAAAGGCTTAAATACAAAATTTGAGCTTAATCGGAGCTTTAACGTGGACTTTATGAGCCTTTGAAAAAAACGGCTTGATATAAAATCTTGAAAATTTGCATGAATCTAAAGGGCAAAAAAAACCTTTGAAATAAAGATTTTAAAAAAAATTTCGGAACTAAAATTAAAAAAAAAAAAACAGCGTTTTTTCTCAGAAACCTTCGAATATCAAAAAAGACACATATTTCAATATTCATGAAAAAAAATATATGTTTAAGCTGCATCTTTTACGCGTATTTTGCGCCTTTGGTCAAAATGATCGGATAAGTAGAGACAAATATACAGAATATACGAGAAAACCTCAAAAATACTTAGTAAGAAAATTGTAATTTTTTCTTAACATATAATTTTTTTCTTGTATTTCTCTTATACATATATTTTACATCTATCGTAATCGCATATTTATATCAAACCAACCAATGAAAAGCTTTGCACTTTGCAAACAATGCATTTCACTGTGTTTATGTTGTCTAAGTATGCGATGAACGTATAGAGAAATAAATATTTTATAGTAAATGATTTAGTTCTCTCAACCTCGTATAACGCGTTCACTTGTATTTTGATAATGCTCAAATCGTTGATGCTATTAAATCGTTTACAATAATTCGTTGTTCTAAAGCTTCAAGAGATTCGGATAAAGTTGTTTTAAGCAATTGATTGTTTTTTTCGATTCCTTTCGAAAATAAGCCAACCTTCAAAAAAAGTTTGCTGGAATCCTTTTAGCACTTGCAATAATCGTATGTTGGCATGTTTATATTTAAAATTAAGTGATCCTCGATAAGTTTCTGTACTTTTTAAAGGCACCCGTGAATTTAGACCGCTATCAAAACAAAATAAAAAGAAATTTAGCTTTGTGCCTGAAAATGCAGTGGTGTGCATAAAATGAAGGATTAAAATTAATGAATACGAACCTGAAACAGCCGACAACAGAAATCGATTTCAGCACTCGGCAAGAAAAAAATTATGCTTAATACTGCGCTTGTAGCTTTAAATGAGGGTTAATTAGAAGAGAAAAAGTTTGTATAGTATTATAGAATTTTTTTTATTTTAATTATTGCTAGCAGTTTGAAGACGTGTCGAACATGAAAATAATTACAAGTAACGAAAAAAAAATTGTTAATACACAACTAAACTGAAAAAAATTGAAATATGTGGTATGCTCATGGTTTTTAAGCAAGAAAAAAATGATATTTTAAGAAAAAATGACAATATTCAGACTAAGTATTTTTGAGGAAATCTCACAAAAGTGGCTATATCTTCGGTTCTACTTATCCGATCATTTTGACTAAAGGCGCAAAAAAGCGTAAAAGATGCAGCTTAAACATATATTGAAATATGGGTCTTTCTTGTTATTCGAAGATTTCTGAGGAAAAACGGTGTTTTTTTTAAATTTTTGTTCCAAAATTTTTTTTTCTCAAAATTGTTTTTTGAAAGTCTTTTTGCCCTCTATATTCATGCATATTTTGGAGGTCAGTCTGCTGCTCAACAGGGGGACTCACATGTAGTATTTTGTATACACATGCCGTAACTGTTGAGTTGTCAGAAAGTGTGATTATTACCTCCACGTGGTGGCCTCCGGTAAAAGGTATGGTTGTATGGTCATGTCTCTGCTTCCATCCTGGCCAAAATAATTATGCGAGGAAAAGAAACATTTCCTAGTGGTTGGATGAAATGCTACAGAGTATACTCTGGCTAAGGCCACTCTGTAGCCGCGTTCATCCGACCGATAACAAAACCCCTAATCCAAGGTGGAACAGCATATGCCGATGGATGAATGGTTAGAGGGCATCTAACTACTAATATGCGGACTCTGGATACCTGTCGCCCTCCAGTTTTATCTAGACCCTCTGTGTTAACGGTGCTCTGACAGAGTTGATTTTCCTTCTCGTTATTAAACAACCTTTTATGGATTTCACAAATAAAAATAATCAGTGCGATGCAGCTCTAAATGCTCAAACTGAGGGGCTAACTTTGTGTGAGTCGCTCACCACTTCACCGGCTGAACTGCCGGTAAATACTTCGTCAATGGACACCGAGGTCCTGCACGGACAAGTTAATTCAAATTTGGGGCCTGCTCTACAAGAAGTCTGTAGCGAAGTTTCGGAGGAGCTTTTATCCTCTGACTCTGAGTCGGACAGAAGGATGGTAGTACCATCAAGAGAGTTCGGTCTTAAGAGACCTCTCCAGGGGTTCACCCCACTAAAAAGAGTCGGCCTACTCAGGGCACAGTGAAAGCCTCCTATAGCCGGGTGGCGAGTAGCGTTAAACTCGGATTTTTCTCGGCTACTGACGACAATAGTCCTTTCACGGCAACTCGAGGGATGTATCCCAAGAGATGGGTGGCTTCTGCTTGTCTAGTTGAATACCGTTACTGCGACTTGGATAAGAAGCAACTTCAGTCACATAAGGGCAAAGGTCAGCTTCGAACTCAAGCTGCTTGAGGAGAAGGAGTTCCCCAGTACTCACTTAGTCAGGGGCTACTTCCCTCATAGTGCCACGCTGACGACAGAGAAAGTTTTGGCGAGCCTTGGCTCCCAAAACGAACTCAACACGTCTCTGTGGCGCATCGTGCAGCGCACAACAAACCCCAGGCAGCGGCTACCGAGGAGGCTCAATTGCAAGAAGCTATGCAGCAACCTAGTGCTCCCTCCACTCCGGCAGCAGCTCCTGTTGTGGAGGCCAATTCTGGTCCCTCCACTAGTAAGGCGGCCGGCTTTACTGCGGCACGTAGTTCAAAGGTTGCTACCACTAAAAAGCAGCCAACTGGACAAACCCTGCGGTGGCCAAAACGGCGGCGAGGTAGGGTTCCACGTCGTCACCTCTGGTAAAACCAGCGACGAAGAGTGCGGAGCAGGCGAAGAAGGGCGTCGCTCACCACACCCTACCAACCAGGAGCAGGGACGATCGGTTGAAGGCCAAGCGTGAGCAACTGGTCCGCAAATTCGCCGTAGGAAAATGAGCGCAATTAGGGCTCTTCAGGCAAACCTGCATCACGCCAAGGGGGCGTCGGCCACAATCTGCAGGTTATTCGCCGAAAAGGAGGCCACTATGGTTCTGATCCAGGAGCCATGGGTGGTCGGTGGCAATATACGTGGAATTAACTGTTCGAATGGTAAGTTAATCTACGATCATTCTGAAGAGTCGCCTAGAACGGCTCTTCTTTTTGATAAAAACATTAAATTCTTCCCACTGACTAGCTTTGTTTCAAGGGACTTAGCAGCTGCTTTGGTGGACATTTCCACAGGAAGAGGCGTGCAAGAAATTGTGATTGCATCGGCCTACTTCCCCGGGGAACAGGACATCGTTCCTCCGCTGGCGGTGCAGCGGCTTTTTGATTTTTGCGTGCCTCGAATAGGCAAATTATCGTCTGCTGCGATGCAAATGCGCATCACACCATTTGGGGAAGCAGAGACAACATTAAAAAAGGGGAGTGTCTTTTTATTTACATTCTTTAAGCTCAGCTTGATATAGTAAATAAGGGACGTAAACCTACTTTTATAAATGCTATAAGGAGGTTTAAGACCTCACTCTAGCAAGCAGAGGGGTGGCTAACTTCGTCTGGAACTTGCGGGTTTCTGACGAGGCGTCTCTCTCTGACCATCAACATATTCGTTTTGAATTGCCGGGTGCTTCGGACATTATGTTCAAGGCCTTCCTCCCGAGAAAGACCGATTGGCACATCTTTAACCAACTAATCAAGTCTAAAGTGAGCAGTCTTCCGTCGGTTGTTGACTCCATCTGTGAGTTGGAATTGGCGGCTGATTTGCTTGGGGAGATTCTGATTAGTTCTTACCACGAAAGTACCACCACTCCTACTACCCAGGGGTCTCGTAAAATTCCTTGGTGGTCTGATAGGTTAACAGCCATGAGAGGGACTGTTAGAAAGCTCTTTAATCGAGCTAAAAAAACCGGTCGTTGGGAGGTTTATCGTTCCTCTCTCACCGAGTACAACAAACTCATTCGACAACTCAAGCGTGACTCGTGGAGAACGTACTGTGAAGGCTTGCAATCGCTGCCGGAAGTAGAACGTCTTCATAAAGTGATCACGAAGGATAAGTCAAATGACATCGGCCTCTTGAAAAAACCAAATGGGGACTTCACAGAAAGCCGTAGGGAAACTTTAGAACTTCTGCTACAAGTTAATTTCCCTGGTTCCATAATTCAACAGTCAGAAATGACTCATACTATTGTTGACAGTTGGGTGTCTAACAATAGGGAACGTAGCTTATCTGGTGTCGTCATGGACAAAGATAAAGTCCGATGGGCAGTAATGTCCTTCCAACCCTTTAAATCTCCTGGGGGAGATAGCATTTTTCCTGCTTTGCTCCAAAAGTGCCTAGGTTCAATAATTGACCCACTAATCTGTCTAATGAGAGCCAGCTCCAACTTGGGATATATTCCGCGATCATGGAGGAAGGTGATCGTCGTATTTATCCCTAAGCAGGGTAATAAACCCATGGACTTGGCAAAATCTTACAGACCTATTAGTCTTTCTTCCTTCATTCTTAAAACGATGGAGCGCCTGATCGACCGCCACGTCAGACAGTTCATCGAAACCCATTCCCCGCTTCATAAAAATCAGTTCGCCCATATGAAGAGGAAATCTACGGTAGGCGCTCTTCACACCCTGGTCGGTGGCATTGAGAGGGCCTTCCAATCCAAGGAAATAGATTTGTGCGCTTTCCTTGATGTGGAGGGTGCTTTCGATAACACTGGCTTCGGTTCCATTACTCGGGCTCTTTCCCGAAGAGGCATTGATGCTCTCACTATCGCGAATCAATGCTCAATCAACGCGATATCTCGTCCTCTCTGGGAGGTGTAACGGTTGACATAAAGGCCATCAAGGGCTGTCCTCAAGGGGGTGTTCTCTCCCCTTAACTTTGGTCACTCGTAATAGATGATCTCCTAACAGATCTTAGTTCGTTGGGTTGCAATGTCATCGGTTACGCAGATGACCTTGAGACAATGATTTTCTCGGGAAAATTGGGCGTACACTCTCTGAGGTGATGTGTTCGGCTCTTCAAATTGTAACAAACTGGTGTTCAAAAGAGGGGCTTGACATTAATCCTCAGAAAGCAGTTCTGGTTCCCTTCTCCAGACAAACTTGACATTGGCCCAGTTTATATTAACTCTTCCGTCTTGTGCCTTTCCGACGAGGTCAAGTATCTAGGGCTTATCCTAGATAATCGATTATATTCGAATTCCCACATTAAGACTGCCATCAATAAGGCCACCTTCGCTTTGTGGACCTGTAGGTGTCTTTTTGGGAAAAACTGGGGCTTAACACCCAAAATTATTTACTGAATCTATGGTTAGACCCATCTTCAATTATGCCTTCTTTATCTGGTGGCCTAAGTTGCTGCAATCTACCACGGTTAAGCAGAGTGATAGCCTTCAGCGCCTGGCGTGTCTCTGTGTCACTGGGGCGATGAGGACCTGTCCCACTGCTGGCATGGATGCGATCATTGGTCTATCGCCTCTACACATCTTCACGATGTCATCAGCCGCTATGGAAGCCCTCAGATTCGAAGCGCTGAACAACGATGTACTTCTTGACTTTGCTCACTCGAACATCCTTAAATTCATTCCTGGCATCGAGATCTGCAAGATTATAGATTATATGACCACGGGTTTTCGCTTTGGCAGACGCTTTTCGTTCCTCCTCCCCAATCGGTCAGATTGGACGAGCGGGAACCTTGGTTTCGAACCAGCAACCATTAAGTGGTTTACTGATGGCTCGCTCACCGAAACGGGCACTGGTGATGGTATTTGTGGCCCCAACACCAGGATCTCTGTTGCAATGGGTGCTTGGCCCACCGTCTTTCAATCTGAGATCTTTGTCATCGAAGTCTGCGCCCACCACCTTCTGACTCACAGTCCTAGGGGTTCTAGCATTACAATTTTTCCGAAAGCCAAGCTGCTATGAAAGCACTTACGTCCTGGACCTTCTCACCCAAGTAAGTGCTCCAGTGCTATGACGCACTACAGCTCCTTTCTCAGCGTCGTAAAGTCACTTTCTGCTGGGTCCCTGGACACAGGGGTATTGACGGCAACGAAGTTGCTGACGAGCTCGCCGGAGCCGGCTCCTCCTCTCCCTTTATTGGCACGGAGCCTTTCTTTGGGCTCAGTTGGGCCTCTGCCATACGCTTAATAGATAGGTTCCCCTCAGAATCTCTTCGACAATACTGGGCTCAGTACCCGGGCCTGCGGCAAGCTAAGCAATTGGCTCGCCCCATCTGCCCTAAAAATATTGTACACCTCAGTCGTCATGACCTCAGGCTGCTAACTGACTACCTCACGGGTCATAACAGATTGAGGTATCACCTTCACAAAATTGGTCTGTCCCCAGATTCAGAGTGTAGACTCTGCATGGAGGACGACGAAGCTAGTATACACATTCTATGTGAATGTCCAGACTTGGCCCGCTACAGATCCACCCTGTTTAATCGCTGTTTCATTACTACCTAGCAAATCAGGGTCGCCCCGACTAGGGATACTCTTCTGCTTATTAAAGAGGCGGAAAGGATTCTCTGTCAATAACCTAACCAGTTATTATTGCCAGGCTTGGGTACAATAGACTCCCCTAGAGTCGCAGTTTCCGTTTAATCTCCATTAGGAGGGCCTATCATGTTCCCACTATACTCTGTGCTAATGATGGGAACGTGTGGTGACCCTTGTGTGTCTCCACTTTCGCTCTGACCACTTGCTTGCCTTTTGGCTACGGCCCAGGCACTACGTCAGGCACTTATGGTTATGGTTCATGCAAAGTTTCAAGATTTGATCTCAAGCCGTTTTCGACACTTTTTTTCAATGACTCATAAGGTCCACAAAATAGCTCCGATTAACCTCAAATTTTGTATTTGAGGCTTTCGCATAGTATGTTTTCTCTCTACCAAATTTCATCAAATTCTGAGGTATGTCGTACAGGAAATCGTCTTTTTTTATTCCTGAAAGTCCCCATGTAAATGTAAAACCAATTCGATTTATATATTTTTATTAAATACAATTAGCAATTGCTTCATTTTTTAGTTCATAAAGTTTTGTCTTAACTTCCTGTACTGCTCTGTTAAAGTCTCTTTTGTCTGCTGGGAATCTAGTGCGCTGCCAAATTTTTCTCAGTTTGCGCTTTCTGAAAATAAGTTCAACTGGAACTTGATGATTTGAATGCGTTCTAAAGCTAAAATATCCGTGTCTGTCAATAGTGGAAAGATAGGCTGCTTCGTGAATTAGATGGTTAAACGACTCAACAGCTTCTTCAATTTCATTGTGAGAGTTATCCTAAACTTGTGAGATTTATGTGCATATCTAAATAAAGTTGATACGACTTAATGTCCGTGTTGTAACTATGCTGCGATTTTTTGAGTCTGTAGTTAGTACTGCACCAAGATTGATTATAATTGCCATATAATCCGAGCTTAAATCATTACAATTAGCTATGTCCATAATATTTGATGGAATCCCTCTGTACACGCAAAAATCCAAAAGGTCAGGTATCTTTTGTGGATCGGTGGGCCAGTATGTTGGGCTGCCTGTAGAAAATGTTTTAAGATGACATTCAGTTACACATTTATAAAGTTCTCGACCTTTTGGATTAATTGTCCTGGAGCCCCACCAATAGTGTTTTTCATTGAAGTCTCCTCCTGGTAAAAACTTTTGGCCAAGTTTATCAAAAAAATTTTTAAAATCTTCTTTGCAAATAATGTAGCGAGGTGGGAGATATACAGAAGTGATGACAAAGTCACCTGTCACGCACTTTACTTTTATTGACGCAGCTTGAATTGATGTTGACGTTACGACTCCAATTCTTCATATTTTATTTTAGATTTAACCAGTATGGCGCTACCAGCATGAGCTCTGTCATCAGGTTGATTAGCTATTGTGAGGTCGTACCCTCTTATTTTAAAATATAATCTTTATATATTTACGATGTAGGAAATGTTTAACTTCAAGACGATGGTTTCCCAGGCCGTTTGCATTCCAATTAATTGGCGTGGCACCTTGGTTTTGTTATTGGATGTCATTAGTAGTGTTTCTTTCCAAATTTGAGTGAATATTCTCATAAATAATACCTATTTTTTTATACAAAAATCGAAAATGGGCGGTAAGTTTGTATGGGGCTATAGCTAAAAATGTGCCAACTTGGAGTGACTACATTCATAAATAATAGCTATTTTCATAGAAAAAAAGCAAAAAAAAGGTAAGTTTGTATGGGGGCTATACCTTAAAATGGGTGTGGCACTTTAATTTTAACACTTGAACTGCTTAAGACTGAGAAAAGCTTAAGTTCCGAGTTTCAGGTCAATATCTTTAAAACTGAGCGAATCAAACGCATACATACAGACAGACAGACAGTCGGACAGACAGACGGAAATGACTAGATCGACTCGTCTCGTCGAGCTGATCAAGAATATATATACTTTATAGGGTCTAAGATGTCTCCTTTAATGCGTTACAAACTTTCTGACAAAATGATAATACCCTCTACACTGTGTGTGACGGGAATAAACAACAGCTGATTGTAGCTTTCCCCACTTCCTTAGTATATTTTTAAGTCAGCCCCAACCCATTTTGGTAGCGCTGGAAACAAAAAAAAAAACAAAAAACGTTAACTTCGGTAGAACCGAAGCTTAAATACCCGTCACACGAATCTTTAAAGAGTTTATGTGTAATCATCAGTGGTTAACCAAGTTTACACAAAACATTAATTTAAATTTTTGAGCTAAAAATACAGATATGTATAACATCATATTTCTCGAAAATATCTGGAAATGGGCGGTAAGTTTGTATGGAAGAAACACATAAAAATGGGCGTGGCGCCATGATATTGGAAGAGTTTTTACCCAATAAGGAGTAAATTCATGAATAAATAATAACCATTTTATTATAAATAATAACCATATTATTATACAAAAATTTGAAAGTGGACGGAAAGTTTGTATGGGGGCTATGCCAAAAAATGGTCGTGGCACATCTGATTTGACATTGGATTACATTAGAAGTGTTTTTAGCCAAATTGGAGTGAATATATGCATAAATAATTACTATTTTCATACAAAAAATCGAAAAAAAAAGGACAATTTATATGGGGGCTATGCCTAAAAGAAGGCGTGGCATATTGGTTTTAACACTGGATGGCAAAAGAAATGTTTTTTACCCAATTGGGAGTGAATACATTCATAAATAATTAGTATTTTTATACAAAAAATCGAAAAAAACGATAAGTTTGTATGGGGGCTATACCTTAAAATGGGCGTGGCACTCTCATTCTCGAACTTAACATAGTCGTTGCAGAGAAAAGCTTAAGTTCCAAATTTCAGCTTAATATCTTTATATCTTCAACAAAAAAGATGCCTATAAGCATACAGACAGACAGACAGACGGACAGATGGACATGGCTAGATCGATTCGTCTCATCGAGCTGATCAAGAATATATCAATGCGTTACAAACTTTCAGACAAACTGAATATACCCTTCACACTATGTGTGGCGGTTATAAAAAACCAATTAGTGAAAAATGCTTTAAAAAACTGAAATTGCACAATACACAGCAGATGCGAAATGGAAAGAAGCTGAAAGAGCAGCAAAAACGCCAACGTAGTAGCCAACGTAGTTGCACACACCGGGTATCCGCTAGTATGACTATAAAAATAGCTTGTTTATTTTAAGCTCAACATGTTTGTTGCACTTAAGTATGCTGAGAGCCACTTAGCAAAATCGTAAAATTTCCTATTCTTGCCTATTGCCTATTCTTATCGCGTATTGAATAAACGTAAACTTATAATCCGATGTTCATATTTGAATATTCTCCTGGGGGCCCGTCAATGCTATCTGCACTGATTTCAACTTTCGTACGCACTTTATTCTTGCATATATGGCCAAAATTATAATTGCCAAGACAACGAATAGTAGCGATGAATTTCATCCTGGCAGTACATGGTTTATTGGTAACGATTGACAGATCTTATTGATTTCATTTTGAATTTGAGCTGGTCTTATTAGAGTTGGAATAATTTGTCCTTAGTTTATTTCCATGAGCAGGCCAATTACACTCGATTGTGTTTTTTCTGCTTCATCAATCCAACGTTGCAATTGATTCACCAGCATAAAAAATGTTATTGATTTGCGGTATATCAGGAAATGTTCTTTAACTGTATCAGATATGTGAATTAATCTTTCTGATAGTTTTTAATTAATGGTGTCTTGAAGCCACTCGGTACTCTATGTGGCGTTTCTTCTGCGAATAGCTTATTATTTTCTTCGACTGTTTCCAGTTAATGATTAATGTTTTCTATCACTGCGTTGCACTGCTCCTTAAACTCCTGCATTTTTGGATAGATAGGTTTGGGCTTGTCGAGTACATTCGATGCTTGTTCCTGAAGAATAGGAACTGCCAGCTAAACGAGACCACCCCCTCCACTTTTTCTATTTTGTCCAAATAAATTGCTGCATTTGTTTTCTTGCAATCGCACTTTTGAAAACCTCTGTTTAGCATGCGGTGCCGCTGTTGCACTTTGCAATATCATAAAAATGCAAAGCGGAGTATAGACAATTGATTTGCCGCTCAAACTTTTGTCTGTTTTGGTTTTTGTATTTCATCGTCTTCTACAATCAACGTACATACTTTCTGTACAGGGCGTTTTAAAACTGTGTTCCGTAATTTTAATGTTACTACCCGTACTTGTCCGTCTTTTCCTGGATGTGCTTCTGTAACTCTTGTCAACGGCTACTTTGCTGGATGAGTATTTTCGCCTTGTATTATGACATCATTTTTTTTTAAATTTTTAGCTGAACGTTGAATTTTTGAATAAAACTTCTGACATCATTCTTTAGTCCAACAATCCAATAATTTTGTCGTACAGTAGCCTCAACTAATCGGTTACCTTCATGAATTGTTGAATAATGAGCAAAAGCATTTTCCAATCTTCCACCAACTCTTAAGATTCCATCTTCGTCTAAAAATGGGCTAAGACTGATGATTCTGCTTGAACTTTTAATGGACTTTCCATTTAATATCATGCTTATTTCTTCCTTAAAGTCACTCCTTTGCTTAAGCTTGATTACTAACGCTGAGGAGTTTTGTATTTCATTCGCCGATAAATACTCTGTTCGTTCTTTTTTTAAATTTCGCCATCGCAGTACATATGCCATAACTCGTAGAAGTTTAAGCCAACTGGAATTATTATATTTTGTATAAATTCGTTTTTGCTTTGTTTTCGATTCTGCTTCTTCGTGAATGAATGGCTAATTCTCCTTTGATAATGTCAGCCATTCTGGTCCTTTCCGCCATATTTTTAGACCAATAGGCGTAGCCGGCGTAACACCCTTTGATGCAGCATTTGCAGGATTGTCTTTTGATCTGACATGTTGCCATTTAGCATGAGGTTTGTTTTAAATTTGTCCTTGTTTTAAGCGTTTCTTATCCATCCTAATGTTATTGTTGAGTTGCTCCAGGCATACACTTCACATGCTCTTTCGATAGTTTATTTTGTTCTGTGAACCAATTTTGCCAAAAGATGTGCCGCTCAAAGTTCCAGTTTTGGCAATGTTTTCCTATTTTTTAGCGGAATTACTTTTGTTTTTGCAGTAAATAGGTTGATAGAATTGCCGACTTATATATTAAATTTACAATAGCAGAAAAAGCTTTTTCAGATGCATCACTAAAAGCATGAATCTCTATTTTTGAGCTATTATATATTCCAATCCAACGAGAAATTCGAAGATCTTCGAGCGCTGTAATATTTCCTGTAAAATTCTGCCATTCATTTATAGGATCATCTGAAAGCTTTTGGGCCCAGGTAGAAGTCAACGTCTTTGCATTTATAATTTTGCAACAACTGTAACTGGAGCCAACCATCCTAATGAGTCAAATATCTGCGCTATTTGTGACAAAATTGTTTGTTTTGTGCATTTGTTTTGATTTCTTAAGCTTATTATAAACTTAAATATATCATATTTTGGGCTCGAGTGTAAGCCAAGTGTTTTGATGGATTAATTTGAATTACGGCGCTTTCATTTTAAGCATCAATGACCTCCGTTACCTTTTTTTTTTTGAATTTGACAGTCATTTTCTCTAGTGAAATCCAAATTTTTTAAGATGTTCACTTATCAAAGCCTGATTTTTTTTGCATTCATTTTTTGAATCTGCTCCGGTCATCAAGTCATCCATGTAAAAGTCTTCCTTGATGATTCTCTGCTATCTCGAACAAAGTTCTTACTGCCAAGAAGGGTGCTGATCCGGTGCCATATTTATTGATAAGAGCACTTCTTTTGTTCATGGCAACGCACTTAAAATCGACTACATATGTTTATTTATTAATTATCATTTGCTTCCTTAAATAGGTCAACAACTTCAATGTTCTTCAAATCTTTTTCGTAAAAATTATTTTTCTTTAACATATTATACCAAAAAATCAATTCACCACCGACATCCACATTACACATCTACTGAAAATTCTTGAAATTTTATGCTCCTCTTCTCTAGAGCATTTGATCTTAAGGAATGGATGTTGTCTAGATAGCGCAAAAGCTAGAGTATTTTCATTTCGGTATACCATAGTTATTACCATAAATAGTATTCACTTTCGTTGGCTGCTGGAAGATAACTTATATTATTTTGCTTCTTAGCCAAACGTTACAAAGATACCTTATCTTCCTTAATTCTATCATCTTTGATCACATGCAAAATATTATTATTATGCTCACCAACCGCAATGAAATCAATAGATTTTTTTTTGGAAAATGTTTGTTGTAGCCCCTTATAGAGAGGAATATTCTGCTATAGTCTTTAGAGCAACAATAAATACTTGTCTTCTTATCGCAGAAAACAACTGGAATTCCGACTTTCTTGTGGTAGAGTTTCCCTCTGTAGAGAACTTTTCTATGGCTTTAACAATTTCCGAAAAGTGTTCAGAAAGTTTTCTTATAGCCTTAAACTATTCTGAGCATTTTCATTAAATCATAGTGATATACCCGTGTGGTGTGCGAGCTGTCAAGAATACCACCACAGAAAGCTCAGCTTGACATAAGAGGCGTCTAAAGAGACAACCCTCAGGATGAGGTTGGTTCGCAGGGTGTTGGCCCCTCAACCGGAAAACAACTTAAAACCATAAGAACACACGAACCATGGACAAAACAGATAGAAGAAACAAAACAACTCCAGGTGGCAGACACAGAAGAGAAAATCCACCTGTGGTGAACTCCGCGGCAGGGGCATGGATTCTGGAGGCCCCACTACCGTTAAATCTGCTACTCATAATACCAAACCCCCAGTAAGTAAGCAACACGACTTTAAAATATGCACCTGGAACGTCCGATCCCTTAATAGGGATGGTGCAACTGAACATCTGATTGAAACTCTTGACAGATTTAAGGCTGATATTACAGCCATCCATGAAATGCGATCGATTGGAAATGGACACCTAGAAAAGCAACATGAGACATCTACTACAGTGGCCATGAGAGTCAACGCATATTTGGATGTATCTTCGTGGGTAGTAGGAAACTACGTGAACTCGTCTCCAGATTTACAGCGGTAGACGAGCGCTATGCCTCGATACGTATCAAAGCTATATACTTCAACATTTGTACACGCATCGAGATTGGATAAAGACGATGTGAATAAAGATGAATTCTAAGAGCTCTTCGAACGACTGTCCCAATCATGACATCAAAATAGTCATCGGTGATTTCAACGCCCAAATTGGGAGAGAAGAAATCTTTCGCCCAACCATCGGAAAATTTAGCCTGCATGACACCACCAATAATAATGGAGAAAGGCTAGTCGACTTTGCCGCGAGCCGAACATGGTCATAAGTAGTAGCATCCCAGGTGCTAAAGCACACGCCAAGCGAGCTACCATACAACGTTAACAAGATGTTGGTAGGTTAAACTCGCAGCAGATCGCCGCTGCCTTCTCAACAAGAGTCTCTCAACTGCTAAGAGGGACCACTCCGCCATCCGACTGTATAAACGATCAGTGGAAGCATATCTCCAACTTTTTAAATACTGCGGCCAAAGAGGCTACTGGTTATACTAAACCTCGGAGACCAACTTGGTACGATGAGGCATTTCGTATTGCTACGCCAGAAAAGAATATTGCCTATAAGCGAATCCTTCAAGCGGGAGTAACACGAGCTGTTGTTGAACGATATCGAGAAAAATGGAGAAAGAAAAAACACATTTTCAAACGCAAAAAGAACACCCAAAAAAGCGTGAGCGGCGGGCGCAGACCAACTTCCCCGCAGAGTTATTTAGGACCGGCGACGAAGAGTTGATTTGATGTATGCAGCAACTCTTATGAAAAAATATGGGCTGGTGAATGCATGCCCAGCGATTGGAGCGTAATTGTGCTCTGACCAATTCTTTAGAAAGGAGACCCCGCAGTCTGCGGAAACTATCGCGGTATAAGTCTCATACAAATCGCCTATAAAATTCTATCTGGCCTATTGTGCAATATACTGAATCCGTACGTAGCAAGTATTGTTGGACAATATCAGTGCGGTTTTAGACCGAAGAAGTCGACCACCGACTCCATATTCACGCTAATACAGATCCTGGAAAAGACCAAGGAGAAGCAAATCGACATACACCACCTATTTGTCGATTTCAAAGCCGCTTTCGACACGCCAATAAGATCAAAGTTTTTCAAAGCACTGACTGAACTTCGTATCCCTGCAAAATCGTTCGCCTCTGTATGATGTCGCTGACAATCACTGAAAGCGTTGTCGTGGTCGGTAAAAATCTCTCCCATTTGACTCCATTGACACCACAAGAGGCTTTAGACAGGGTGATGCGCAGTCGTCAATCTCTTGTTGGAGTATATACTACTCCAAAACCCTCACGTCGATTTGACGCGCAATATTTTCTTACAAGAAACTATGCTGTTCGCGTATGCCGATAACATCGACATACAGATATTGAAGAGAACTCCCGCAAAATGATACTAGCGGTGAACGAAAGTTAGACGAAGTACTTGGTATCCTCTCGCAAATCAACAACACGACCTAAGGATTCTGCGACCATGGGTAATTTCTTCTTTGAGGTTGTAGTAAACTTCTTCTACTTGGGATCACAAAAACCAAGACCAGTAACACCAGCTTAGAAATAAGAGAAAGAATAACTCTAGCTAACCGATGCTACTTTGGTCTCGGTAAGCAAATGCAAAATAGAGTCTAGAACAACGAAAATTATACTCTACAATACGCTGATTATCCCAGTCCTGATGTACGGCGAAGAAACATGGGTCATGTTAGAGGCTGACAAATTGGCGTTGGGAACGTTTGAGAGAAAAATTCTTCGTAAAATCAGTGAACTTGTAGGAGTGGACAACAAGTACCGTGTTCGCACGACATCGGTATAGTCCGTCGCAGTAAGTATTAACGATTGCACTGGGCTGGTCATGTGCTTCGAATAGATGAACTAACTTCAGCGAGAACAGTGTACGACAAAAACGTGAACGAAATCAGAGGGGCACGACAGCGGGGACGACCGCCGCTGCGTTTGAAAGATCAGGTCCTGGAGTACGTCCGGAGGATTGGGATCCAAAATTGGAATCGAGTAGTATTGGACTACACCAGCTGGGTTAATACAATAAGTAATGCCCAGGCTTTTAATAAGCTGTAACGGCCATACATATCTAGTGATATATAAGGAGCATATTGCCAACGCGTTATTGAAAAGTTGATCAAATCTTTTTTGGTCCAAATAGTATTTCTTATTTGTAGAGCTGCGTTTACGTCATTTTGGTTAAAATTCAGCTTGCAATGCATTTATTGTGCTTGAGTAAACTTTTTTTTTGATGGCTTGAATGCCGCCTTCTTTGCTAACCTATATCGAACATCCATCCAATGCAATTTTCTGATGTCAGCTTGTGGAAAATGCAAAATGTGCTATTTCTTTAGCAATAGTTATAGAGTCGTTTGATGTAAGCTCTAAAAATTAAATGATCTTTTCATATAATTCCCTTTGTCTGATCATAAAACGCAAACCAATTGAAAGCTAATCTATCCGAGGTATATCAGCTGTTTTATTAGCTAATACGGCGTCAGTCGGAAATTATTAGGGCCTTAATTTTTAAATCATATTGAATCGCGTTGCGGCGGCATTTTCTAAATGGTTTTTAATTAATTGACACCAGAATCACTTAGCAACTATAATAAATTTAATAAAACTCCTCCATCCTGTTCATTCCTTTTGAGTGGTATATCGTGTAGTCAACAAAATATCACACATGAAATAATCGAATATATTATTATTTTGGACATCAGCGGGTACGTCATCCATAAAAACTGTTTCAGCAATGGTTGCTGTCAGAAGCATGCTTTTTGCAGTCTTCCTGTATATTTTCAAATTTTGCAGAAGGACATCTCATAAATGATTCCAAAACTGCTCTCGCGCTTCCAGGAGCTGGTGGAAATAGTGTCACCAGTGAACTGCTCCATACAGTAAAACAGGTATATTAAGATTTGTCGAAAAGTTTGTAACGCATATTTATACCCGCCACACATAGTGGGGAGGGTATTATCATTTTGTCAGAAAGTTTGTAACGCATTAAAGGAGACGTCGTAGACCTATAAAGTATATATATTCTTGATCAGCACGACGAGACGAGTCGATCTAGCCATGTCCGTCTGTCTGTCTGTCCGTCCGTCTGTATTTATGCGATTCATTCGCTCAGTTTTAAAGATATTGACCTGAAACTCGGAACTTAAGCTTTTCTCAGCCCTAAGCAGTTCAAGTGTTAAAATCAAAGTGCCACGCCCATTTTAAGGTATAGCCCCCATACAAACTTACCATTTTTTTCTAATATTTTGCATGAAAATAGCTATTATTTATGAATGTAGTCACTCGAAGTTGGAAAGAAATACTTCTTATGTCATCCAATGTCAAATCCAAGCTGCCACGCCCATTTTTAGCTATAGCCCCCATACAAACTTACCGCCCATTTTCGAATTTTGGTATAAAAATAGGTATTATTTATGAAACTATTCACTCAAATTTGGGTAAAAACACTTGTAATGACATTCAATATCAAAACCAAGGTGCCACGCCCATTTTTAGCTAAGGCACCAATACAAACTTATTGATTATTTTCGAACATTTGTATGAAAAAGTAATTATTTTCAAATATATATTTATAAATGTATATAAGCCGCTTATGATCACACATAAACTATTCAAAGATTCGTGTGACGGGTATTTAAGCTTCGGTTCCACCGAAGTTAACGTTTTTCCTTGTTTCTTGATCAGATCGGTTAAGACGAATGGATTTAGCCATGTACGTTTGTCTGTCAACTTGTCTGCTTGGTGTTGTGCGATTTATTCGTTCAGTTTTGAAGGCTTCAAATTTTAAAACTTATTCAAATTTTTAAAATTGTCTTACATTAAGTCAAATTTTTTGAATAAAATTGACTGATATCGGATTGCAAATTTCAAAATTTTTAAAAGTAATTACTATATGTTTAATATTTTAAGAGTAAATTCCATATAAATGCTGATTATACGGGCGCCAACATAAGAACTTAGTCATCGAAATGCTATCAACGATTTGTAACGGGTATTTT
>JAEIFJ010003014.1:0-95000 GCA_018903435.1 Leucophenga varia | reverse complement strand
TTCCTTGCCTCACCAGGTTCTTCAGAGAGCTTTTCATTTGAAACTTATGCATATTGAATAACATCTGAGGGAGAAAGATAATACCAGGAATACTTTGATGTTAGCTCTCTTGCAATATCTAGCTCAAATTTTCTAATTTTTTTCCACATTCATTTTATACCCTGATGATAAGGCTTGCAGTAATGTTACAGGTAACCAATTACGTACACGTACGTATAAGCAAGACAGCACAAAAATGCTTGGTGGAATAACACGAATAATACAGAGAGGGGCAAAAGGTGGCAACTGTAATTAAAATTATTGACTTAGAAAACATTAACTAATATTAACAAACATGTTTCATTTGAGGATGAGATGGGGATCACCAAACTTTTCTATAATTTAAATCAAAATATAAAGAAAAGTTACGATTAAATATGAACATTTAATTTTTTTTTGGAGGAATCAAGTTAATAATTCGTTCACTTTACAGTCCACGTGTTTTTATTGTCTCTCTTCTTTCGATGTTTGTGGCGCGTACGAATAGGATAGAGCAAAAATGAATTTACAGTTTGTATTCTTTTAAAAAATAGTTTTGATATATACAGCGGCAAATTTCAGACTTTTTTTTTGTTTATTTTTGGCCTATGAAATCGACGACTGTGCAGTGGTAAAATTTATATTTTTCAACTCATATATTTACTCCAAATTTTGTTTGCGTAAATATTTTGCGTTTCCAAGATAAACTACTAATCTTTTGCTCAAATTTGGACCAACTACTTTGCTTATGAAGCTATTAAATCGGTTTGTTAACACAGTTTTGGTCCCTTAGGCAATTTGCCAAATTTGGTTCAAATTTGATCACTCTTTCATATATCGGCTATATAGCTGATCTGGCCGATTTACACCAACTTTGTGGATTTTTAAGCTATTTTTGGTTTGTGTGCATTATTTTACCTTCTTAAACTACTAGTTATGAAGAAATTTCTGATATATTTTAGTAGTTTACCTATTAAAGGAAATTAAAGGACGTAGAAAAAGTAAACAAAATTTTTTTTATGTTTTGGTTGATATGAGAAGTCTTTTTATCAAGTTAAAATTCAATCTGTATATGTATATAAAATAGTACAAGCTTTTCTATGTCCGCTGTGAACTTTGGAAACCATCCCACCGATGAGTCCCAAACGGGTACCATCTGAAAGGATATAATGCAAACAAAATTATAGACATATGTATATATAAACAATGTAATAGGGACATGTAGTCACAGTCAACCAGACGGAAAAACAGACAGACGGACAAATGCAATTTTTCGAAATAGAACAGAAAGGAGCAAAAGTGCTTATCACTCATTTTTCTACACACTTTGGTTAATCACTTTTCATGCATAACTTTTTCAAGGCTGTGCCATATTTAATAACTGTTTCACGAAACACAATTACAATTGTTAGGATCTGCTTCGCATTCGGATACTCTTCTTAATTGCCGAATATAAGCGTAAAAAGTTTGTTTTACTTTTTGCATTCACTGATCTAAACCTTTGTGTGTGTGTCTGCTTGTGTGTCTTCTTGGCGCCAGTGCAATGTATGACATTCGCCGCTGTTTTTACACGCTTCTCCAATATAATCTAGTTAAATTTTATGTTCTTAGGGTTGAGCTACAGAAATTTCTATTCAAAAAAAAAAAAAGTTTGTTAAAATAAAAATTCTTTAAAAAAAAAAAAAACTTTATATGCCACAAAATATTTATTAAAATAACCAGCAACAGTAGTAATAATTATAAAAAAAGTACCTACAATGTGGCGTTTAATTAATTTTTAAATAATATTAAAATGCACTTAATAAAAATTGATGCACATCATGTTGCATACTTTTAAGCGCTGAACTGCATTATTGTAAAATATAATAATTTTTTTTTGTTGTTGTTTTTTTCCCGTTTAACACGCTTAAAATTGCCTCAAAAGTGCATAAGAACAACAACAACAACAAAAAAAACTTTGTATAAAATTTCAACAGCAACAACAACAAAAACAACAACATTAAACTGTAAATTCACACAGAAATGGCCATTATGCATTAACAACTACATTAAAAATGGCGGCATGCTCGACTGCACTTCCGTTTTACAATGTACACATTTTGCCTCTCTTTCACACTCATTTACACTGTTGCTTTTGATGCACTTCCTTTTTTTTAGCCATTGCAGCTGTTGCCTTTTGTGGAGATTTATTAACGCTTGCGGCGTTTGTCCGCTATGCTCATCAACATCCATCAGCGTTTATAACTCTTTTTGTGTGTGCTGCCGTTGGAAATATGTATTTATTCTTATGTATGGGTATGTGTGTATATACGTGTTTGTGTGTGTCTCAGTTTAACTCTGTCTGTTTGACCTTATAATGTGGCCATATTTATGACTTTGCATCTGCTTGGGTCTTTGGTTTTAATTATAGCGTAAATAAGTAAGTGTATCTACTTTAGTTAAGATATATTGACTATATGATACGCTTCATATAAAAGGCTTTAAAGATTAAAATAATATTATTTTTTTTATAGGCTGTAAACAAATCCGTTTTGCTCCATTACATCTCGATTTTTTTTCAATTTTTAAAAATATAGCAGACTGGCGGATGCTCCTATGTTGTACGGGCGATTTGGTTGCACTTTCGGCCTTTTTTGTTTTGCATAACCTTTTGAGGCATAACATTTTGAATTGTTGCCTTTCAAATGTAACCGATTTGAGATTCATTGTTTGCTTAGTTTCCAATTCCATAGCGGACATAGAAACATTTTTAGATTATAGTGGATTTATTAGAAATGTAGAGATCGATTTGTTATGTCTTTGTGTATACACATCAGCGGTTAATATTTCAATGTCCTATTGAAACCTGAGATACTTAAAAATAAAAAAAAAAATAGTATTTAGCAAACGAAAAAAAGAAAAGAAAATTGGTAAATTATTTAAAAAAACAAAAAAAATTACTTAACAACAATTACTCCAAAAAGTAAACTAATTGTGAATTAAAATTTTCTTAACAATCAAATTATTTATGCAGCTTCGTGCTTCTAATACTTCGTAAGACGACATTCAAAATAGCTGGAAATAACCACCATAATTATGTTGTAAGACTGATCGACTAAAAATGAGCTGCATCCATGGAATTTGGTAATAAAAAGGAAGGAAGGAAAACACAAAATTCAAATGATCTCCAAATTCAATAGATCACTTAAACGAAAAACTGGCGATGATAAACTAAAGGAATCAGGATCATTTCGTTAAGAATGTTTGTTTATGGACTCATAAGGCTATTTGAGACAGGTGAGTTTAGTAACTTTGTCTTAAAATCTAGAAGAGATAGGAAAAAGTGGTCTTTATAAAAAATGTAGCCAATAGATTGAACCTCTTTTCCCTTTTAGACTTTATCTTTCAGTTACAACGTTTTTATTAACAAAAAATTCTTATTAATGGAAATTTTAGCAATAAAAGGCTTCCAGGAGATTTTCTGTAGATCATAATCTTAACAAAATAGACGGCTATTTTTTACTCGAAAACTGTAGACAAAATGTTAAGCTAGATTTCTTAGCAAGAATGCAACTTCCAATCAATTTTAGATTTTGAGCTACATTGTCTAAAAAAAAGGTGCCAATAATAATGGTCAAATCAAATCACAAAATATTGAAATTATATAACTTATGTTAAGTTAACGAAAGGGTTTTCTTAAGTAAGTATGCATATTATGATTTAGTATCAAAGACATTGAAATAGGCTTTCAGAAAAGTAAGTGTTATCTTCATAAACAAATAATTTATGTTAGGGGATCCTATTCCTATTATTGCCCAAAAAAAAATTAATTTTCATTCATGACATGGTCACTAATGACTGATTTGTGACATGTCGTCGGTTGTATTACCATTGGCGAGTTTATAATTCTCAATATGTTTATACAATTATTTCAAGAAGCAGTATAGGGCAGTCGTCGGTAAATCATTAAGGAAGGAGACTATAACCAATGCTGCGTTCATAACTTTCCGCTGGAATTGAGGGAAAATATATAAAACATCAAAATTTAAAATTAGAACTTGTCGTGAACTATAAACTTCTAAACAAAAGAAACTTTTGCTTATGACACTAATTAACTTTCCTTTTTAATAAGAATTTTTTGTTAATAAAAACGTTGCAACTCAAAATTTTTAATAGATTTAAAGATAAAGTCTAAGAGGGAAAAGAGGTTCAATCTATTGGCTACATTTTTATATATCTTCTAGATTTTAAGACAAAATTACTAAATCATCTGTCTCAAATAGCCCTTTGAGTCCATAATCAAACATTCTTAACGAAATGATCCCTGATTCCTCGGTCTTACGAAGTATTTGAAGCTAAGAAAATTTAAATTCACAATTAGTTTATTTTTGGAGTAATTGTTGTTAAGTAGATTTTTTTTCTTTTTAAATAATTTACCAATTTTCTTTTCATTTTTTTCGTTTGCTAAATACTATTTTTTTTTATGTATCTCAGGTTTCAAAAGGACATTGAAATATTAACTGCTGATGTGTGTACACAAAGACATAAGAAATCGATCTCTACATTTCTAATAAATCCATTATAATCTAAAAATGTTTCTATGTCCGCTGTGGACTTCGAAACTATGCAACCAAAGAATCTCAAATCGGTTTCATTTGAAAGGCAACAATACAAGTGAAATTATAAACCATTAAAACAACGAATTAGGCACATTCTGTTCGTTCATGAAGTCGATTTTCGATGTTTCCCATACAATTGCAATCAAAAAAAAAAAAAAAAAAGAGATGTGCTAGTGTTTTTTTTTTTTTTTGTTTTTTTTTTTTTTTTTGTATGTCTTTATTACTAGCCCCAACATATTTTTGTTATGCCTCAATAAAAAGCAAAAGCACAAAAATTTCGCCGAAAAGAGCTGCAATTGCAAGAAAAAAACAGCAGATGCAAAAGAAAACAAGGTGGAACCGAAGCTTATATACCCGTCGCACGTATTTTAAATTGTTAATGTGTTATCATCAGTGGCTTAAATAGAACTTCGAGATGGGATGGGACGGGGGTCAATTGTCTGATACAACTCATATTGTGTGGGGCCTATGCCAAAAAATGGGCGTGGCACATTGGATTTGATATTAGATGTGTTTTTACCCAATTTGGAGTCAATACATTACTAAAAAAATAACCAATTCATACAAAAATTCGAAAATGGGCGGTAAGTTTGTATGGGGACTTTAGCTATAAATTTAATTTCAGTCGCACTATTTTGCTACTCTCTGTGTTATTCGTGTTATTCCACTAAGCATTTTTTGTATTGTTTGGCTTATACATCACAGTGCGCTTGAACTGGTTTTTATCCCCTTCGAAAAATTTTAATGGGGTTTCATTTGGGGGTGTTTACTGATCATAAAAATGAAAAAAAAAATTCGGAGGGAGTGCTTTTTTTGTATTCACATTTTTGTGATAATTTTTGGATAAATTGGATTTAGGACATACAAAACAAAAATTTATGTCGTGTATTTTGGGTCACTGAGTCCGAATTTGAAGTCAGAATTTAAAAGTTGGTTCAAGTTATTATTATTATTATTCTTGTTTGTTATACCTGTTACACTAGTGTAAACAGGTATATTCAGTTTGTCGGAAAGTTTGTAACGCATTAAAGGAGGCATCGTAGACCCTATAAAGTATATATATTCTTGATCACCTCGACGAGACGAATCGATTTAGCCATGTCCGTCTGTCTGTCCGTCTGTCCGTCCGTCCGTCTGTCCGTCTGTCCGTCTGTCTGTTTGTTGCTGCGCGATTTATTCGCTCAGTTTTAAAGATATTGGGCTAAAATTTTAAACTTAAGCTTTTCTAGGTCCTGTGTAGTTTCTATGTTAAAATCAATGTGCCACGCCCACTTTTAGGTATAGCTCCCATACAAAAGTACAACATTTTTTCAAGTTCTTATATGAAAAAAATTTATTTATAAAGCGAATGGCTTCAAATATGGTTCAAATGTTTCTTATACCATGCCAAAATCTTCAGTTTAAAATTGGTCCAAATCGGACCGCGAGTTCCTAAATTTTTATGAATATATTTAATTTGTTTAGTATTTTGAAATAAAATTTAATACAAATGCTGCACACGAAGGTCTATCAACGTCAAATGATGTGTAACAGGTATATAGTATAAACTTCGGTCCAACCGAAGTTAACTTTTTTTCTTGTTTTTATTATTGTTTATTACTGATTATGATTTTAAAAGCTAAGATACATATTTCACTTTGATATAGGCAGTGGAAGTATTTTTGGCCGACCACTGTGCACCGATGCAACGAAATATTTTAGTCAGGGGCATGGGTGGTGCAAACTAGATTAACATTTTTGCTTGGAAATTTTAATTGGTTGTGCAACATTCTGAATACCTCAAATGTAAAGTTATGCTAAATGCTCTCTCTCTCTCTCCTTTTTGCAATACATTTTGTACCAACGTCTGCTTTGCACTCGCAAGTCTAAATAAAAACCGAGCATTCTTCTAGCTCATTCACTCTGAGACGCTAATTTTTGAAGGTACCAATGTTATGCTCGACATCACCTAGGAACAGTGTTAACAGAGAATGGGTCATTCTTGCATTCTGTCCATCGCTGCTTTAGATCAAATAGTCAAAAATCATTTGTATTAATATTCGAACAAAATTTTAATAATATTTCCAAAGCTGCATATTGTATTCGCATAAATTTAATCAATTCTATATGAAATATACTCGTACCATTGTATCAATATACTCGTCCAGGTCAGAGCACATGTAATATGTTGAAACCAAATTGATTTTCCAGTGACAAAATATATACGATTCTTAAATTGTACATTGTGACTGATAAACTGTAGCAAAAATATATTACACTGAAAAAAAAAAAAATTGAAGAATTTTAAAATATTTTTTTCATACACAAGAAACATTTTTATCTTACCAATTTCAGAATATGTACATTCGGTGCATTTTGTAAACTGTAGAGACCCAAGATTTGGTGCATTTCTTGTTGATATTTCTTAAGTAAATCGCAAATTGAATCGAGTTTATACATTTTGATAACCAAAACTAGGGAAAGCACAATAAATGTGAACATATGAAAACTGGCAGGCGCTCCAGTTAGCCAGTAAACCAGAAAATAAAAACAATTCGATATAATTGTTATGAAAACACTCAAACGTGCACACAAGAGCTGCATGCCATAAACGCTATTGAGGCGTTCTAACAAATTTTCAAGTTTCCAGTGTGCAACACGAATGGATTCTAAATTCTTTAAAATTTGTTTCACAGTTAAGCCGGCTTTTGCACTTTGCAAAACCATTTCGAGTTGCAAATTTATTTTACAATAGAAACGCGCCATTTGCCAAATAAAATAAAAATATTCAAAAACGGTGATGTGACTGATACAAGCAGCAATGGCAAATAATATAACGATGAAATAATTCAACTTGCCCAAACCATAATCGATTGGGGGCGCTAAAATAATATACATTGCCGGAACGAGGAATAACATAAAAATTTTTATGGTAAAAATGCGACGAAAAGTTTTTTCCAAATTGTCTGGTAACTTTTCGAAATTGTGAAATTGCTTCAATTCTTTGGCAATCTTCAAATGAAGTCGTTCTCGTTGGTAACGCATTAGCACAATAAAAATTAAAATAGTCACATTTATGGCATAATTCATGCTAATTGTGAAGCGTGTCACCAGATGCCCGTATAGGTTTTCTTGCGTACAAACACAAAAAATTGTATACGGAAATAATATAAGCGAAATCAGATTCGCAAGATTTGCCGTAATTCGGCTACAAAATGTATTTCGATAGTTGTGCACTTTTAAATCATAGCGATATGAAGTGGCACCAATCAGTATGGAAAATATTTCAAATATTTTATAAAGCAAACTATAAATTTTCATTCCAATCGCCATTTTCTTTTGAAGCAGTAGCGTCGGTATTGAAAAATAATTTCGAACTGATTTCATTCATTCATTTCTTTGTTGTGTGTTATGCAAGAGTTTAATCGTAAAAATTCTATAATTACAAAAAAAATACTAAATATTTACAACGTTCAATAATAATTATAGATCTGAGACTATTTATTGAACCCCATTCACTTTTGGTATACAATTAGTGATGGTAAAAATAAAATTACATTGGTTCAATAGTGCAATAGTTTGTATGCAGCATAATAAATTTAGTAGTTCAAAACAGTTTAGCACAGCTTATTATTACTTAACATCAAAACAGTGACACAATCACTGTTTACAATCACAGTGATTTTCAAATCACAATCACTGTTCACACTGTTATTTAAAAAAAAAACATGCTCAGCAATCTTTCATTGTGTTGGAAAATTATAAATGAGAAGTATATTTTATTATTTTAAAAATCAGCACTATGGCTGCAATGTGTTTGTTGCAATTATACAGTTACTCGCTGTACAGCAAAGACTTTTTGAACAGTCCTCGCTAATTTTGTTGTATTAATTACAAAACTATAAATGAGTAAGTTAATCAATAAACATAATCATTGTTTGTTGATAATCTTACCTTCTAAATATTATACATTTCAGTCTCTCTCAATATTTCACTCTAGCAATGAGGGCTTATAAAGTGTACAAAGTGCTTACATATTTCTGATTTTACTACTACAACAACAGCAAAGAAAAATATACGAGGTGTGTTCAAACATTATCGGGAATTTTCGCGGGTTACGTATATTCGAATTTCGATTTTTTTATGGCGTTATGTTGGTACTCATGTCTCTCACCTTTGCCGACAAGCTCAACCATTTTGAATGTTCACTTAATTGTTGACAGCTGCTTTGCTTGCACGTGTTTTGGATCGTCTTCGATTTTTACCTATTCAAAAAAATGGATCAAAGAACCTGTACTAAATTTTTTTTTTTTGAATGGAATAAATGGAATAAAAATGTTGAAGAAGGCTTATGGGGACCGAGCTCTTCCAAAATCAACAACATTTGATTGGTATAAATTGTTGAAAGAAGGTTGCGAACGTGTTGAAGACGAAGAGCTCCCTGATCAACCATCGACCTCAACAGACAATTTTGAAGGATGTTTTGGGCCTCAAACGTGTCACGTCTCGGTTGGTACCAAAAATGCTGATTTTTTTTTTAAAACTGTACTGATTTTTCGTGACTTTTTTGCCAAAAATCCAACCAATATCGTACCGCAACCACCGTATTCGCTTGATTTGGCACCGTGTGACTTCTGGCTATTCCCAAAACTCAAGAGACCACTCCGGGGAACGCGTTTCGAGTCGATTGAGGATATAAATGCTGAATCGAAGAAGGCTCTGATGGCTATACCGGAATGGGACTATTTGGCATGTTTTATTCCATTAAATAAATAATTTAAAAAAAACACAAAATATGCGATACTTTTTGAACACACCTCGTATATATGTTGCACTACAGCCGATTGTCGGCCTAGGCAGCACGTAAGATTTGCCACCAGCGGTTGTAATCCAGTGCCTGAATATACCAATTCGGGATACCGATCCTGCGGATGTCATCTAGGACCTGGTCCTCCCAAAGCAGCGGCGGACGTCCTCTCTGCCGCGCCCCTCCGATTTGATTCCATGGGTGTTCCTGACTATGTCAGCATATAGCTCGTACAGCTCATCGTTCGTGCGTATATGGATGTCATTTTCCAGTCTAACAGGACCAAAGATTTCTGAAGAATCTTCCTCTCAAATACGCCCAACGCCGACTTATCCGATTCAGTCATGACCCATGCTTCTGAGCCATACATCAGGACCGGCATTATCAGCGTCTTGTAGAGTTTAATATATTTTTCTCTGGACAGTACTCTACTCAGCATTTGCTTACCGCGGCTACGGTTCGCAAGAGTGATTCTTCGTTTAATCTCCTGACTGATGCTGTTTTTGTTGTTCAAATCTGAGCCCAAATAGACGAAGTTTTCTACAGCCTCAAAGCTGAAGTTCCTTGTACTCAAAGACCGTCTGGGTTGTGCAGATTGCCTGCGAGTGGATTCCAAGTACTTCGATTTGTTCTCGTTGACTGTCAGTCCCATAGGACGACATTCTTTTTCGATGTCTGAGAACGCGCCGGTGACTGCTCAAGCATTTTACCGATTATATCTATGTCGTCGGCGAGCAGCATAGTTTCTTTATAGAAAAAATTGCCCGTCCGGTCGACGCTTAAGCACCGTTTCAGGATGTACTCCATCAAGAGGTTGAAAAAGTCGCACGACAACTCATCACCCTGCCTGAAACCTCTCTTGGTGTCAAAGGGGTCGGAGAGATCTTTACCTACCCTGACAACGCTTTGGGTGTTTTCTTTGGTTTTTTTCCAGGATCTTTCGCAGGGTAAATATGGAGTCGATGGTTGACTTCTTTGGTCTAAAACCGCACTGGTACTGTCCAACTATACGTCCTACGTACGGTTATAGTCTATTGCATATTACGCCAGATAGTATTTTGTATGCGATAGAGAGGAGACTTACTCCGCGATAGTTTGCGCAGACTGCAGGGTCTCCTTTCTTAAAGACTGGGCACAGGACACTTAGGCTCCAGTCATCAGGCATACGCTCATCAGACCATATTTTGCACAAGAGTTGATGCATACATCTTATCAAATCTTTACCACCAGTCTTAAATAATTCTGCGGGTAATTCGTCTGCGCCTGCCGCTTTGTTATTTTTAAGTCTTTATATGACTTCTGAGACCTCGTCATAGTCTGGCCAGCTGACTTCTACTAAAAAAAGTAGTAGAATCAATTAAGGTGAGTTGTCCCCAATAAATTCTATTTCGCGAATAGTTTCTTGCAATTTATAGTTTCTCAATTTTTCCTTAATGCTTTCTCGTGCCATTTTTCATATAAAAAGAACAGCTGATTGTAGTAAATTGCACAGAGTTGCACAAATTTACTTTTGCAAGTGGCGTTCACTTTGTCTTGGAGTGCAAAGTTAATTTTTAAATTTTTTTTGCAAGAACATTTCGAATAAAAAAAGTTAACCACTTTCAATTTGGAAGAGTAATACTGAGCTTTTGAAAAATTTAATTTATTATATAGATGATCTTTAGATTGAAAGAACTTCTATAAAAAATATTAAAGCATATTCTATCAGTTCCTAAACGAACATTGATTATTTATGAACTTTAAGGGGGTATTCTGGTTTGAGAAAAATTTTGTTTTCGGTTTTTAATTTTTGCTTGGATTTTTTTTTAAAATGGTCCAAAAACAGCCTCGCGAACTAGAATACCCCCTTAAGTCAAAATATTCATAAATAGCACTAAATGTAGCGCAGCAATGTCATCTTTATCTTCATCATCATAATCGTAGTTAGCTTCATTATCACATAAAATGCGGCAACAGTTGTCACATGCAAATTGATAAATTTACAAATGATTGAACAGCTGCGTCTGCCGCTTTTGCAATTAATTTTTTTTGCAGCATTTCCGGTTTTAATGAAGAAAAAAAAGGAAAATGGAAAATATTTTATAAAAAAAAATGTATGTGTGAAAATGCTTTAAAGCATAATTTATGTTTTGCATTTAAGCGTCAGATTGATGTTCGAATAATTTTTAAGTGACACTTGATTTATTTACAATTATTTACAGACAACCGAAGACAATTTTATAGAAACACAATACAAGTCTACTGCGAGTGGCACAAATTTAATTAAAAGTTTTTCTTCTTTTTCATTTTTTTTTTTTTTTTTCTTAAAAATTCTTTGTGTAAAATTTAATCTGATGCGTTCGTCAACTTTTGTTGTTGTTTTTTTTTTATGAAAATGTTTCATATTTGATATTAATTAAAAAGTTTCAATCGCAAATTGTTGTTGTATTTTTCATGCTTTTAACGAAATGAAAAAAAATTAAAAAAAAAAATGCAAAATAAACGCAATGAAGCAATTTGTAGATTTTGTTGTTGTCATTGTCCTTTTTTCTTTGTTTTTGTATTTATTGTCTTTTTTTTTTTTTTTTTAAGAGCCTTCTTGTACGTGTCAAACAAACACCCGAGGTAGGATACAACAATAACAACAACAAACTGCTTTTAATGTGACGCCTTGTAAAGAAAACAAAAGTTATCCTTGAAAAAAAAAAAAAAAGAAAATAAATAAAAATTAAAAAGAAGGTGCAAAGCCACTACAAAAACAACAAAAAACTGAATAAAGGTCAAATGTTGACAAAAAAAAAAAAAAAAAAAAAAAAAAGAAAGAAAAAGAATTTTTTATATAAAAAGATAAAATATTGAATAACCATAAATTTATTGACTATGGCCGCAATTAATGAGTTAAGTCAAGGAATTTAAAAGTCTTTGAAAATTGATTTATTTAAACTCAAATAGAATCTTTGATCTTTTGATTTATTTTTAATATTTAGGGCGATTTTTCAAGAGGAAGTTACTCTACATATGTGTACGTATATAGTTAATTTCTGCTTAATTGGAATTGGAAAAATATCTCTTATTTTATAGCTTGGATATTTATGATAGAGTTTTTTGAAATTCGAAATATTTTAGAAGAAAAACAAATTTTTGTCGATCAATGTCGAGCAGATGCCTTGGCTCGGTTCGTAAAATAGTAATGAAAAAAACTACGTTTTTTGTCCATTTTGAGTCACTTTTCTCCGGTTCTACTGAACCGACTGATTAAATGAAACCAAGTGTCGAATTTCTAAAACTGCATACTCATATTTTACATTTAACTTTTTTTGTATATAGAAAAATAACGCGTTTATCTCGAATCAATGTTTTTTTTTGAACTTAAAGCCACGATGCCTCCTGTAATGCTGAACCGATTTTGATGAAACTAGTTGCAATCGACGCAGAACTGTCAGCATTCTGGCCAGTACCTCAACCATTTTTACAAATTGTTTACTTTTTACACCCGTCACACAGGAGGGTATTATCATTTTGTCAGCAAGTTTGTAACGCATTAAAGGAGACGTCGTGGACCCTATAAAGTATATATATTCTTGATCAGCACGACAAGACTAGTCGATCTAGCCATGTCCGTCTGTCTGTCTGTAATTATGCGATTCATTCGCTATGGTTTAGAGATATTGACCTGAAACTCGGAACTTAAGTTTTTCTCAGTCCTAAGCAGTTCAAGAGTCAAAATCAATGTGCCACGCCCATTTTAAGGTATAGCCCCCATACAAACTTATAGCCCATTTTCGAATTTTTCAAAGATTTGTGTGACGGGTAATTAAGCTTGTTTGTTTTGCATCTGCTGATTTTTTTCTTGCAATTGCAGCTCTACTAGCAAATCTCTTTTTTTTTTTTTTTTGATCACGAGTCCTCAGTAGTAGAAAAGCATGCACAAAAAAAAAAAACAAAAAAAAAAAATTGTATGGGAAACATCGCAATTCGAATAGAATGTGCCTAATGCGTTATCTTAATGGTTTATAATTTCATTTGTATTGATGCCTTTCAAATGAAACCGATTTGAGACTTATTAGTTGCATAGTTTCCAAGTCCATAGCGGACATAGAAACATTTTTAGATTATAATGGATTTATTAGAAATGTAGAGATCGATTTGTTATGTCTTTGTGTACACACATCAGCGGTTAATATTTCAATGTCCTTTTGAAAACTGAGATACATAAAAAAATAAATAGTATTTAGCAAACGAAAAAAAACAAGAAAAGAAAATTGGTAAATTATTTAAAAAGAAAAAAATCTTCTTAACAACAATTACTCCAAAAATAAACTAATTGCGAATTAAAATTTTATTAACAATCAAATTATTTTTTGATTGCAAACTAAATTTATGCAACTTCGTGCTTCAAATGCTTTGTAAAACGACACTCAAAATAGCTGGAAAGGTTTATGGTGGTTATGTTGTAAGACTGATCGACTAGAAATGAGCTGCATCCATGGAATTTGGTAATAAAAAAGAAGGAAGGAAATCAGAAAATTAAAATGATCTCCAAATTCAATAGATCACTTAAACGAAAAACTGGCGATGATAAACTAAAGGGATCAGGATTATTTCGTTAAGAACTTGACGGGAACTAGCGAATTCGCATTAACTTGCAATGTACGGCTTCTGGCTGCTTTTTACCAGGGTGGTAAATACAGGTCAAATTAAAAAAAAATATATAGTATGTTATAAATTGGAATTTTGAAAAATGACTTCTGCGACTGAATTTCAATAGTTTCGAAATCTTTGATATACTATAAGTGCATTTATGATTTCAAATTGTGAGTGGAGTAAATTGAATGTTTGTTTATGGACTCATAGGGATATTTGGGACAGGTGAGTTTAGTAACTTTGTCTTAAAATCTAGAAGATAATGTAGCTAAAAGATTGAACCTCTTTTCCCTCTTAGACTTTATCTTTCAGTTACAACGTTTTTATTAACAAAAAATTCTTATTAATGGAAATTTTGGCAATAAAAGGCTTCCAGGAGATTTTCTATAGATCATAATCTTAACAAAATAGACGGCTACTTTCTACTCGAAAACTGTAGACGAAATGTTAAGCTACATTTCATTGCAAGAATGCAACTTTCAATCATTTTTGGATTTTGAGCTACACTGACTAAAAAAAAAGGTGCCAATAATAATGGTCAAATGAAATCACAAAATATTGAAATTATATAACTTATGTTAAGTTAACGAAAGGGTTTTCTTAAATAAGTATGCATATTATGATTTAGTATCAAAGACATTGAAATAGTCTTTCAGAAAAGTAAGTGTTATCTTCATAAACAAATAATTTATGTTAGGGTATCATATTCTAGTTGCCCAAAAAAATACCAATAAAAAAAATAATATTCATTCATGACATGGTCACTAGAGAAGCTTAAGTTTAAAATTTCAGTTAAATATCTTTAAAAGTAAGCGAATGAATTGCATAGCAACAAACAGAAAAACAGACAGACGGACATGGCTAAGTCGATTTGACGCATCAAGCTGATCAATAGTATATAATATATACTTTTCGGGGGCTCCGATGCCTCCTTTAATGCGTTTCAAACTTTCCGATTAACTGATAATACCCTTCACACTATGTGTGGTGAGTATTAAAATCATGACTAAAATTAATTCAACGAAAATTAAGTAATTCTGAAACAGCTGTCTTCGTATTTGAGACAGAATATTTGGACATTTGAAAGTTCCGAACAAAGACCTTTGACATAATTTTATTTAACATAATTTCAAAAAGACTTACACTTTGTTATTGCACGTGACCCCTTTTATATTTTTATTATAATATAAAATAAAACACATTTAATGGTCTCCATGTTGCATGTAGTATGTACAAATATATAAAATCGATTTAAATTTACCCAGGTGTATGCATATCAAAGTTTACAATTGTGTCACCGAACTTTATATATCTTAACTGCGTACAAAATTTTTATAACGAAGTCAAGCAATTGTACAAGTTGTTGCCATAAGCAACTTAAAAAAAAAAAAGCTTTTGGGTTGACTGACTTAAACGCTCAAGCATTCAAGTGACACACTTGGCCAAGAAGTTCTGCTAAGACTTTGCTATTGTATGGCTGCCATCGTTTCAAATCGATATACACACACATATACACCTAACTGTATGTGTATGTAAAATATTGTCGCCTACACACACACACACACACGAAAATGGAATCAGGGTCAAACTGAAAGTTGTTTCCGCCACAAGTAATTCACTCACTCACACACACACATACACACACGCACACACAAGTGTTAAAAAACATTTTTGCCGCTTTTACTTTTTTATTGCTTATAGAAATGCTAAAATAAAGAAATGAAAATGATGAACAAAAAAAAAAAAAAAAAAAAATTTGTATTGTAAAAGAAGGAAGTTTTTACAGGCAAATTTAGTTTTTTTTTTTTTTTTGCAAGGGTTAAATTGTGTTATCAGAAGCATAGCTCGGTTCAACTCGTTTCGCCTTGTCACAAAGCTGGCAAAAATCCCAAACGATTTTGGCTTCAACGGGTTATGACTTCTTTGAGCATGTTCAGCGTTAAAAAAAAAAAAAAAAAAAAACAGCTTAAAAAGGTTAGTAGACCTTTGAGGCAGTGGCTGTGCTTATTGCCTACTACGACTGAAACGTGGTTTTAGGTTTGTTATGGAAAATTCTAGCGGAAGACTTAGTGCTATTGACATATCGACAGCTTAACAAAAGGATGCGGTGACACCTTTTATGTTTTCTTTATTCAAATTATATTTGTCTGTGTTTTTTCGCTGTGTATGTGTGTGTGTGTGTGTGTATGCTTTTGGCATAAGTACAAAATTCGTCGAACAGGAAATGACATAAATTGCAAATTATATTTTACAAGGATGTAAACGTTTTAGGGAAATTTAATTTTCCATTGTGTTGCTTTAAAGCATTATTCATGAAATGATTTTAAGCGTTTTTGAATATCATTTTATGTAAAGCGTTTATTCAAATATGCTTGACATTTTCTTATTTTTTTCGATTGAGATTTTACATTTTATTTAAGCAGAATAAATTACAAATAGCAGCAATTGACTTTATAAAACTTGTTGCTTCATTTCCAGCATGAAAATTGAATTGGATACGAGAACTAAAGAAAGCGCCTGTAAAAATCCGAATTACCTGCTCAACATCGCCGGATATGCACGATTTTAACGTTATATTCTCTCTTTTGTATTGTTCAACACTGTTCTAATAATGTTATCACAGGATCACTGTCCTTATTAGACTACAAAGCGGATTCGTAATTTACTCAATACCCAAAGATGACAGTGTGCCCATCAGTACTGCAGATCTAATCATGAAGAAGAACCACTTCAAATGTCATCCTATGAATATTCTACCGATATGACATACAGACCCCATACAAACTTATCTTCCATTTTTTTTTAACATATCTTTAAATTTTACATATAGGCTTCTTATTTGAGCCCCAACTTGAGTAGTCCCCACCCAACTATAATCTACGTCACTGATGATCATATGTGAACTAATTAAAGTTTTGTGTTTCGGATATTTTCGGAGTCTTTTAGGACTCTAAATTAGAATTTCTTATAGTGTGCTGAACAGAAACGCAAGTAACAAGTGTGTGATTTGAATTTAAAATAGTAAAAGAATCCCAATAAGATTCTCAAATGTGTTCTCCTGTTGAACTCACGCAAGTTTTGTTGGTGGGATTATCTATACTAATATTATAAAGAGGAAATGTTTGATTTTTTGTTTGTTTGTTTTGAATAAGCTCCGAAACTACTGGACCGATTTAAAAAATTCTTTGACCGTTGGTAAGCTACACTATTCCCGAGTGACATAGGCTATGTTTCATTTTAAATTTTTTACCCGGGGGCCTAATGGGTGCCTTGAAACTGGAAAAGCCAAATATTTGGAACAAAAAAGACGTTAAAAAAATTTATTTATGTTTGTGTTTTTTCAGATTTCAGGTGAGCAACAAAATGGGATTTTGGAAAATTTTGACCCGGGGCCTAATGGGGGCCTTGAAACAGGAAAAACCATATCTTTGGAGTGAATAGACGTAGAGACTTGAAACAGGGCTCATTTGAAATATGGTTAAAAAACATTTTTAGCGTTCAAGGTGTTCAAGGGATTTCCGGAATTTGGACCTGGGACCCATATGTGGACCCAATATAGATTTTTTTGACCAATTTTTTTTTCAATACAGGTGAGCACTTAGACGGGGTTTTAGAAAATTTTGACCCGGGGAAACTGGACGCATTTGAATGATGGTTAGTCGTGTTTAAGGGATTTTCAAAATTAGAACCCAAATTTTTCGAACAATTTATATTTAGCCACCAAAGAGAAGCAAAAAAACGCGAGCAAAGCCGCGGGTACCTGCGGAGTTTTTAAGATGCGGATACATATTGAAGTATAAATCTAAATAAATGGGCGCGGGATCAGGAAAGTACTTCAACATTGGCGAGCCGAACGGAGTACATATTTAGTCACGATATTCTCGAAAACAAAAAACTAATTTACATAGTTTTTCAGTCTTTCAAACATAAATGACATTAAAAAATGTGTTTTATATAAAAAATTTAAAACTTAGAACAGGGTTGTAAAGATGCCACATAAAAGAATTGTCTGATTTCAGAGAGATTGGGAAATTTTTCTTTTAGAATATCTTGTGAAATTTATAATTGAGTAGGCTTCTATGGGATAATCTCCTAAAATGAGGATAAGAAAAATTTTAATATTAGTGATCTCAAGAGAATTTTACAGAATCTAATAATTAGACTCCGAAAAAGTCGTTTTTATAAGGCAGACTAACGGACAGAGAGACACAACTATTCGACTCAGTTTTCAGATGCTGTTTAAGATTGTTACAGTTGGAAAGCGGTCGGGATCCATGGGAATATTTGTGAAAAACACGCGACAGACAGGATCGGGGCGAAACAATTGTACATCGGGATGGGTGGAACCGAGATCAAGTTTTTTTGGGCCGATTGCAATAACAACTAACACAGAAAAAAAGTGTATGTTTTAGTTGTTATTGCAATTATTTTCACTTATTCTTTTATGCACTCATGCTAGACCTCGTGAACTGCACATATGTGGATGTACCGCACGAACCAGTTGTGCCCTTTCAACCCAACTTAGACAAAGACTACCGATTACGCAGAAACTTCTAAATTGATATGCCTAAACTGTTTGAGAATTATAGATTATTTAAATTTATTTTAAAAGAAATTAATAATTTTAAAAATGGGAGCCTGACTGACAATTAAAAATTTATAAATTCTGACACAAGTCACCATTGAAATTTTAGTGATTTCTGTTGTTGAAATTTTCCGAACGAATTCCCATAATGTATCCAAGATTTCGAAAGAGTAGAATCTATTAAAAATTATATCGAATATATCAAGGATAAATAAGTACGAATTTAGACAAATGGATGGACAATTCGATCTCTAGAACTAAGAGTTTAAATTTTTTGATTTAAGATTTATAGAAATCTGTTAAAACTACCCTTTTCCTTTTAAAGTTACAACTTTTTTCCAATTGTCAAAAACTTTAATTGTCCTTTCATATGACAAATAGCTGCAAGCGCAAGCGTGTATCCTGTTGCAAACAATATTACGCTACTCGATTTCTCAGCTTATCTTCTGTAAACAAATAAACTTGCGCTGCATCAAAACGGAAACGGAAATATACAAGACGCAGCCTTGTGGCGCGATTTGCTATGCTTTTGTGCGTCATTTAATCCAACATCTTTGACACTATTACTCCACCTACAACAATCATAAAAAAAAGAAATATAAACAACAAAACGAATATGGTAAGAAGCAAGCAAGCAAGCAAAGAGAGAGAGAGAGAGAACTAAAGGAAGTTACCGAGCCAGCCATTTAAACTCAACTTGGCTCAATAAACTCACTTGACTGTAACGGTAATCCCTGGGGGCCATGACATATAACGGAATAACGCGCGCTTCAACGCAATCGAACGCAACGCAATGTAAGCCAACGTAAAAGTAAATCGAACAGACGTACAGACAGACAGACAGACAGCCAACCCGACCAACAAACAGTTACGAAGATACGATAATTGGAATTGGTTAGGATGGATATGGATAGTACAGGATAGGATGTACTCGTTTCTGTTTGCACAAAAAGTTGCCAACGTGCGTCTGCATATTTATTGAAAGTTGCGATTTTCTTCCGGTCGTCGTCGTCATCTTCATCGTCTTCGTCGTTTACATTGTCCTCGCTTAATAAACTGCCTGAATAAATACAGTGTGAAGTCGTCGTCGTCGTCCTTGTCGTCCTTGTCGTTCTGAAAGTCGTTTTGACGTAACAGAATTAAGTGTGAGAGTTGCATGAAGGCATCAAAAAAAAAAAAAACGTTGATATACCTTGGTGCGCTTGCATCATCACACTTTAGTTTCGGCTTCGGTTTCGTTTCCGCTTTTCGGTTTGGCAACAAAACTTCACAATTTCGATATTTATCGAATTTCATATCCTGCGGGCGAATGTTTGTCTGCGTATTTTCTTTTGAGAAGTGGGTTTGGCTGGCTTGTTTGTTAGCATAATTCTCATTTTTTGCTACATATTTACTTTGTGTGTGTGCGTGTATTACGTGTGCATGTGCTTTTGAGGTTTGTGTTTTATCTGTCTGTCTGTCCGTCCGTCTGTCTGTCTTTCTGGCAGTCACAGCGATTATTCGTATATGCAAGTTTATTACATGTATTGAGGCATGTTTTAAGTGGTTTTACAGGACGCGCTTCATTGCTTCTTGCAATCAATTTACTTTATTTTTTTTTTTTTTTATTTTTGCTGTTCCTGTTTGCTCTTCCGCTGTCATGGTAGCATGTCTTTAAAGAAAGCACGAAACAGGTGGCAGGCACATTTATATATGTTGCCAAGTCTTTTGGCCTTCTATATTAGAATGTGCGTGTGTGTCGGTGTATGTGTTTCTTGAAAAATTATTCATACTTTGACTAATATTTATGTATATATGCTGTGGCTGTAATGTGTCTGTAGCTGCATGTGTGTATATGTATATTGGCTGTATATGCATATTTAGTGCTTATTATAGCGAAATGATTGTTACACACAATTTAGTAGCTTACATACATATTTCTGTATAAAAGGATATACCTAATAATATATAAATACACTTAATATTCGTATCCGTTTCAACCCTACAAGTAATATAATGCTAATTTCAGATATACATATTTCCTTTTACTCTTGTTAGTTTTGACTATAAACGGAAATACATATTAGATATGTAAATTTTTAGTCTAACAGGAATGAAAGTGAAGAGAAAATGATTTGCTTTTATTTTAAATTTGGTTAACCAGAATTTAAATTGCAATAATATTGTGAAAAGCTCATTAATAATGATGATTTTGTGGGTAAAAAAATATAAATATGGACTATCAAAATAGGTGCCTACAATAAATACTTGTACATATAAACAGTACACATGTATGAGTACATGATTAGAGTGCGGCAAGAGAAGCAAGATAATGTGAGAGAGTTTATGCATGGCTCTCTTTTCTTTGTTGTTTTGCTTATGTTATGCAATATAAGATTTTTTTGTATGATATGCAATATCTCTATTATATATATTATTGTGATTTTTGTCCTTGGCAGATCGTTGGGTTTCGCTCCCGTGGTTCTAATCCAGTGCTCGATGATATCAATTTGAGTTTCCAATCTTGACGATGTCTTTCAAGATCTTTCAAGTTTTGCGCATTAACTTTTTTTGCCGGAGCCTCTGTACTCGTCCGACACAGGTGACCTGCCTAGTATTGGATGTTCCAAGCTATGCCGATGTCATTATATAGCTCTTACAGGTCTTTGTCTTCGCGAATACGTAGCCATTTCCCACTCTGACTGGTTCAAAGATTCTCCGAAGTATCTTCCTCTCAAACACGCCCAGCGGCGACTTATCCGATTCTGCCATGATTCATGCTTCTGAGTAATACATCAGAACAGACGTTATCAGCGTCTTGTAGAGTTTAATTTTTGAATATCTGGACAGTACGCATTTGCATACCGAGACCAATATAGCTACGGTTAGCAAGAGTGATTCTTCATTTAATCTTTTGACTGATGCTGTTTTTGTTGTTTACATCTGAGCCCAAATAGAAAAAGTTTTCAACAGCCTCAAAGCTGAAGTTCTCTGTCCTCAAAACCGTCTGCGTCATGTAGATTGTCTGCGGGTGGATGCCAAGTACTTCGTCTAACTCTTATTTACCCTGATTACTGCACGTTGATTTGTCATGCTAAGCTATGGCCATCGGCATATGCGAGCAGCATATTTCAGTTCAACGTTTGGGCATTGTTTCAGTATGTATTCTATCAGAAGATTAAAAAAGTCGATGAACAACCCATCGCACTGTCTGAAGTAGACATCTGCATGAATGCATTCAGAAGGCCAAATGAATGATTCATTCTAAAAGTTGTACATATTTTTACTGCACAGATAAAATACAGTGCAGTAAAAATATGTACAACTTGCCTGTATTGACAGATAGTGCTCTCACTCACTCTCTTGTTGTGCAGCATTTGATGAGAACAATAAATTTGGGTGCAGTTGATTCACTGTACAATGTTTTGGGTGCAGTTACTGTACAGTATACAGAGATAAATTTTTAAATATTTATTAGACGACATGAGCGAAACTTCATGACTGGACCGATTTGAAAAATTCTTTTACCGTTGGCGAGCTACACTAGTCCCGAGTGACATAGGCTATGTTTCATATTACATATAATGAAATGGACCAAGAATTTAGCGTTTTATTAAAACGGGATACCAGGCGAACATAAAAATGAAAATCAACACAAAATTAAATTTAAAATAAAGATTGTGAAACTATCAACGTAGGCAACTACTGAACTCATCTGAACAGTTGTACAATAACACACAAACACTGCACAGCGTGTCAAAAGAAGACAAATATAGCATTCACTTAAAAAGAGTACAACATCTTACTGAACTCATTCTTTGTGAGAAAAGTAAAAATGTTGTGCAGTCTTTTTCTGGCATAAGAAATATACTGCACAGATAAAAATGAGTGCAGTAGTTTTGAGAACACTACACTACTGTACAGATCTGTTGAGCTTGAAGTGAGTACATTCATGCAGGTCTCTAGTCTGAAGCCTCTTTTTGTTGTCAAGGGGGTCGGAGAGATCTTTGCCTACACTGACAACGCTTTGAGTGTTTGTCAGCGTCATCGTACAGAGGCGAACGGTTTTTGCAGTGATACGAAGTTCAGTCAGTGCTTTGAAAAACTTTGATCTTTTTGGCGTCTCCAAAGCCCTTGAAGTCGACAAAAAGGTGGTGTGTGTCGATTTGTTTTTGTTTGGTCTTCTTTAGGATCTGAAGCAGTGTAAATATCGAGTCGATGGTCGACATCTTCGGCCTGAAACCACACTGGTACTGTCTAACTATCTATTTTCTATTTCAGTCTATTAACATACACAATATGCCAGATAGGGATTTTATAAGCGATTGAAAGGATACGTATTCCGCGACAGTTTGCAAAACTGGGCCCAGGACATATGCATAAGAGTTGATGCATACATCCAAACAAATCATCGCCGGCGGTCTTTAATATCTCTGCAAGTAATACGTCTGCGCCTGCCGCTTTGTTATTTTTAAGCCTTTGTATAACTTCTAAGACCTTGTCATAGTCTGGTGGCTACACAGGAATCCCATCATCGTTCGAAGGACCCAGATATTCATCATCCCCACTGGCAGTATTATTCCCGTCATCTCCTCCAAGTAGGGTAGAAAAGTGACTCCTCCATAAGCTGAGTGATTCCTGAACATCTGTTACCATGCTTCCTTGTTCATCCTTACAAAACGAAGCTCTTTGCTTATAACCTTTGGTCATACGTTTGATTTTTTGTTAAAATCCTCGGGTCTCGTGTCTGCTTCCCATCAACTCAATCTCCTCCTCTTCACGCCTTTCTAGTTCTCGTTTCTTCCGTCTGATCAGGTGTTTCCCCTCTCTCCATTTCTCCCTATATCGCTCAACAACAGCTCGTGTTGCTCCCGCCTGCAGAGTTCTTTGTCGTGCCATATTTTTCTCTGCAGTAGCGATGCGACATACCTCATCTTACCATGTCTAACTTCTAGGTTTAGTATAGCCAATAACATCTTTGGAAGCCATAGCTAATGAGTTTGAGATACGCTTGCACTGATCGTCTATACAGTCGGATGCCAAAGGGTTCTCTCGGAGTAGATGGTAGACACTTGTTGAGAAGACAGCCTCCGTCTACAACGACTTTAGCCTACCAAAATCTAGCTTTCTTTGTATGGCATCTCGTTTGACGTACGCTTTGCTGAGTTTAGTACGATACGTAACTTGGTTAGAACAAGGTGATGAATGTCACAGGTTGCTAGATTTAGAAACCGTGACCAGCCCAGTCTTGTCTGGTCTTAACAGTGAAAATGAGTTCTTCTGTTGCACCAACCCTATTGAGGGTTCGGACTTTCCAAGTACTGGGCTAAGTGTAACAATTTCAATATTAAAATTCCAAATCAAGTAATGAGTATGGTCCCCAACGCTGACTTTCTCCTACTTCTTTGATATATATTTCTCTTGAATACTTTTCGCACAATTTGAAGAGAATCATTTCTGTAAAATTGACTAATTTTGTTACTTTTAAGAAACCATTTTACAAATAACTTCTCTTAGCTATTTCTTTGATCCTTACAGCTATTTTTTTTTCGTAGAAAATCTACACATCAAATCCTTTTTGACGTTTTTACTCCAAAACGTTTTCATCTTTTTTATTTTTTTTCTGCTACAATTTATCCCAATTTGTTTGAGTTAAGTTTGCAAAGCATATTGCATATGTCTATTCGATGCTGTGAGATCAGAGAAGGTCTAGAGCCAAGGGGGAAAAAACGAAACGAAACGATTTGAATGAAAGCAAAACTTGCCATTTGCTATTTTAACTATGCAAACGTTTAACTGTTTGTATATGTGTGAGAGTGTTTGTATGTATTTGTGTGTGTGCAATGGATTTTTTTTATCTGTTAGAAGTGTTTGTATGCGCTGCACTTATCCTTTCACTTGATGCGCATAATGAAGAGCACTTTGCGTTTATTCGCAGAAGGAAAATAGGAAAAAAAAAAATTATTACTGCAAAAAAAAAAAAAAAACAAAATGTGATGAGATGAGCAATGAATGCAGCACGGGGTGCTTCTTGTTGTTGGTTTTAAGCTTTTGCGTTATGCCTGGAGGTCGAGGCAAAGCGTTCATCAGCAAAATGCAAAAAGTGGAAAATCCTTAAGACAACAAACATTGAGAAGGACAAACAAATACAAACAAATACAAACAAACACAAACACTGGCATTCATCATGTATAAATACATGCATGTACCTACACACACATTCGCACGCATAGTACTTTTGAATGTAAACTTGAGTTTGCGTCAAGTCCTTGTGCCTTGCTGCTCTCTTTAATTTTTTTTTTTTTTTTTATATTTTAAATGAAACATAAACAACGTCAAAGACTCATAAACGAGTGCAAAATGTCAATTGGACGCTTTCTGTTGTGCTTGTTTATATTTATTGTATGTGTCTGTTCGTCCGTCTGTCTATCTTTCTGTTTATTTGTTATAGCTGTCCTTGCACACACACACCCTAACGCACACACACATCGATATATGTAGAATCTAAATCTCAGTTGTTGGAATTTTAGCTGCCTATTTTTTTTTTTTGTTTGTTTGTATTTTGCTGCTGAGCCACTTTGTTACATTTTTGCCCTTTTCATTTTTTTTCCTTTTTTTTGATTTTTTTATACTTGTCACTTTTTTTTGAAACAAATATATTTGTACCCTACAACACATAATGTTAAAAAACTTTGGAACCAAAGTTTTAATGCACATCACACCAAATTAAAATAGATTAATAATCTAATCAGACTCAGTCACATTGCCCTATTTAATATGTCGAGAGGTATATCATATTAGGTCGTTGAGAACAGGAAGGCTGTTTAGACTTAATTTATACTAGGTCCCTTATTTTATTTTAATTTTAAAAAATAAAATAGTCAAAAATAAAAAAATTGAAGGGATTTATTGATAATAATTTTCGGATAACAAAATCTCTTAAAATACTGTGACACAGTGGATTTTTATATATTTAGAGATTTACAAAGCAAGGTTAGGCTAGGTTAGGTTAAAATTTGCGCCGCGAATTCTCGCGACGTCACCTAGGCCAAAAAGGCCCATTGTGATACCATGTGATCTCTATTATCCTCCTATTCGAACCAGCTTGACTTCCTTATGAAGGCGGCTACTGCCCCAATCTTAACTAATGCAATCTTTGCCAGACTATTATGAAACGGCCTACCAAGTACTTTAAACCTTATTCTTCCAAGGGCTGGGCAGTGGCAGAGAAAATGTTCTACTGTCTCCTCCTCTTCCTCGTTTCTACAGCTCCTACAGAAGTCATTTGAGGCTACCCCTAGTCGGACGGCATGTCTTCCCACCAGGCAATGTCCCGTGAGAGCGCCCGCCATCACGAATAGGGTCTGTCTATTATGGCGCATGAGCTGTGCTGTTCGTTTGGTGCTATACTCTGGCCATGTAAGTCTCGAGATTTTACATTTTGGATTTGTGGTCCATCTAGTCTCTGCTATTCTTATTATTTCTTCTTTCACTCGCAGTTTCAGAGAGGTCATGGGAATTCCAGTCGAACTCCTCCCAGGAGGAATAACGGAATTTGTGCCTTCTCTGGCCAATTTATCTGCTTCACAATTACCAAATATATCTTGGTGAACCGGAACCCATGTGAGGCAAATGTCCCATTGCTCCTCCATCTCGTTGAGAGATTTGCGGCACTGGGAGATAGTTTGGGAAGTGCTATTACACGAGTCAAGCGCCTTTAAGGCAGCCTGACTATCTACGAATTGGGTGGTGTCCCAGAAAATGCATAGCTTCGTGTATGGCAATCATTTCAGCTTGAAAACGCTGCAGTGATCAGGAAGTCTGAAGGTTCCCCAGGTCCGGGGAAAGAATACCTCCTCCTACCCTTCCTCGGTTTTGAACCCGTCTGTGTAAATATTAATGGCGTTGGTTTCAAAATGGGGTAGGTCTTCCCATTGAGCTCTTGTTGGGATCGAGATTTTGTACTTCTTACCAAAAGTTGGCTATGACGTACAGTAATCGGTGACTGGTGGCAAGGACACTAGAAGTTTGAGTATCTTCGAGTGTCCGTAGTTCAATTGAGCCAGCCTGCAGTCTCTCTGATTCTCATAGCTGTATTCGTTGCCAGTTCTTTGGCTATGAGATCTAGAGGTAATAGGTATATGGGAGTGTTTAGTGCATCATTTGGAGTGGTGCGTAGAGCACCGCTAATGCATATCTCCGCATTCCTTTGAACCTTCTGTAAACGGTTGCGGTTGGCTACAAAGCAAAGGACAAAAACATTTTTAGAGATGTAAGGAAGCAATGCAAAAAATGGGCGTGGCAATAGAATTTTAATTTATGTCGGTTTAATCTAGAAGACTAATTTGATCACCTATATTGTAGTACTTTAAATATACAGAAAAAAATTTAAAACAAGATTTATAAGAATTATTACAATTTTGGTTCTGTGTCCCCTGTTGAGCTCCAGTTACAACTTTCTGAAATTCACGCGATTTCACTATAACCTCAAATAACTGACTTTTTTTGAAAATTGTTCTCCAAAATAAAAAAAAAAATTTGAATGAATAACAAACTTTAAAAAATCTAGTTAGTAGCGATGTTTTTTGAATATCTGAATCCTAATCCAGAATGCAGAAATTCGAAACTAATGAAATGACTACTCTACTCCATCGCACAAGACCGAAAGTTGGAAAAACTTTTGATTTCTTACTTAAGATTCGGATTCAGCGACCAAAAATACATATAAAATTACCCCTCTGACTTTTTTTTTGTGTGTCTGTCTAATTATATATCATCTTTTAAATGCGCCTAGTACCAAGGCTCTAGGTTAACTTATTCCAAATAAACTTCTTTTCAGGGCTTAAGAATCCCATTGAGCCACTAATTATATATTTTTCAAAATCTCGTTTAAGTGATCACCTTTATCGTAATTTAAATCAAATATTAAGTTTCTAGTCCTTTGCGTTGCCGAGTTATAATCAAAGTGCTAGAAAAGTTGGTACATTTGATTTTAGGTTTCCAAATGGATCTAAGGTTCGAAATTCGAAAAACACCGAAACACCTCAAGAATATTTTATTTATTAACAGTCTTTCATTTTCAACTCTTTAGGAATATTCATTTCAAAGATAAATCTGTGGTCGGACCAAAAAAAAAAAAAAAAAAATTATAAAAAATTCCATTTTTGCTCCACTACTACACCCCAGGTCCAAATTTTAAAATATTTTTTAATTACCTTCCAAATGCATCTAATATTAAATCTCTAGGTCTTAGCATCTCGGAGATATGGCTTATTCGGTTTTAAGACTCCCACTAGGCCCCATGGCCAAGATTTTCCAGAATCACTTCTAAGTAAAAATTTCAGAATTCTATCTGTAGGCGTTTGGCCTGTTGGCCTTAGATCTCTGTAAGGTAAACTTTTATTTCTGATAAGCCCCATTTCAAAAACCACATGAAGTGCATTTAAAGTTGACTACTGTCAATCTTAAAATGTTTCCCTTGTTTTTATATAAATTTCGCTTTCATAGATGTCTGACATGTTGCCTCACATATATTAATATGTAGTACACACATAAACAAAAGCGGCGTCCTTTGGCCATGGCCGCAAGGACTATATAGCATAGTGTTGATCTAAGCACACATACACACTCACACTCACACTCACACACATACACTCTCGCTCACAATCTATTCACATGTTTGGTTACATCAAGTTTGAGGCAAGCTAAACTCTTGATTTTCGTTTTTTTTTGCACTTTTATTTGTTCACGTGTGAGTGAAATAGTAAATAGCTGCAAGATAAATTGCTCAGCTTTTTTCATATTTTGCTATTAAAATTGTTGCTTACTTTTTTTTTCTAGAAATAATATTCTTTTTTTTTTTTTCGTTGAAGTGTTAAGCACATAAAACCCGAGTACACATTCATAGATGTTATATATTGTATGTACCCACTCAACTGTATTTATACATTTATGCGATTTTTCAAGTCGCCGTGGCGGCATTTGAGTAATTTTTTTTTATATTTATTTATTTTTGTTTTTTTTTTAATAAAATGATTTTTCATTTAAGTAGGTACATAATTCGTTGAGAACCTTTTTTGTTGTTTATTTAGTGGAAAATTAGTTGAAACTAGCGAAGCAGTTTGGAATTTAAGCTAAGTAGCTGAGCTGTCATAATTTACTCAATTTTCTATTTTGAAAAATAAATTAGAAAGTAACATTTTCGTTCAACTTGAATACACAAGAAAAAGTCTGATAAAATTAATGAGTTCCTGGAAAAATCTTTGGCATTGAATAAACAAAAGTCGAAACATGTCTTGAATGTTTTATGTAACTTAGTTCATTTTATTCTATTTTTGTTTTGAGGACTTTGTTTAGAAAACAGCAACAGACAATGGATTTGTAAGTATGTATTTATGTATTTGGGGAATAAATGAGAAAGTAGTTGACTTGTTTAACAAATTTGGAAAATTAAAAAAAAAAAAAATAAGAATGAAAATAAAGAAAATGAGCGTGTGAATCTTTTTTCTTAACATTTAATAAATCAAAATTACTTTTGTATTTCCATGACAGTTTAAATAAGGCGTTACATGACATTTGCCTTTGTTTTTTTTGACTTTTAGACCTATGTGGAGTGTGACGTTTGCGTGTGGGTATGCGTGTTAGGCAGTTATTTGGATACACAGTAAAAAAAAAAAAGGAAAGACAGACAAAGGGACATGGTTACAGCGACTCAGCTTTTCAAAAATGTATTTTTTTTTATTCGACATTCTAATCTTGGCATTATGTATGGGCTAAAGCGGTCCACGAAACCAAAATAAACAAGAAAAACATTAACTTCGGTGGAACCGAAGCTGAAATACCCGTTACATGGGCGTGGAGTTGTTCAAATTGTCAATGAAATTATCAATAAAAAGTATTATTTTTAAATGCAAATACAAAATTTGGTATGTATATATACATTTAAAGCAATTTACGCTATTTTCGGAGTTACTCCGAACTACTCCGAATTACTCCGAATGCCTTAAAATCACTAAATACCTTCAAATTACATATTTTAGCTTAGTAAATATTTTGGTTTTGACCCTGGATGACAAAAGAAATGTTTTTACCCAATTGGGAGCGAGTACATTCATAAATAATTACTATTTTTAAACAAAAAATCGAAAAAAATCGATAAGATTGTATGGGGGCTATACCTAAAAATGGGCGTGGCACTCTCATTTTCGAACTTAACCTAGTCGTTGCCGAGAAAAGCTTAAGTTTATAATTTCAGCCCAATATTTTTATATCTTCATCGAATAAATCGCATAGCAACAAACAGACGGACAGACAGACGGACATGGCTAGATCGACACGTCTCGTCGAGCTGATCAAGAATATATATACTTTATGGGGCCTCCGATGCCTCCTTCAATGCGTTACAAACTTTTGGACAAACTGAATATACCCGTTTACACTATGTGTAACGGGTATAAAAATATATTTTTTTGTAAACGATAATTTTGCTAAAGGTCAAAAATAATTTAGTTTTTGTTACACTTAGTCAAACTATGGAAGGGTATATTGATTTTGACACGGAGTTTGTTACAAGTTATGGTAGACGAGGCGTAAGAAATGTAATCGATGACTTCGGTATTGGAGGTTTGCAGTCAACTCTTTGTTTTTGTATAAAATCTTCTCGTTTTAAGGAATACAACAGTGGACGGAACAAGATTTCTTAGACAATTTTAAGTTTTAGACCTTTTCAAACCACGGAAAAATATTTAAATAAACAATTTGCGAATAGTATTAAAACTTCTGTGTAAAGTTTACGTTTATAAAGCGCCATAACTAAATACATTGTAAAAAATAATAAATATTTTTCTATGTCCGCCATGAATTTTAAAACCATACAGCCGATATGCTACAAACCGGTTTCATTTGAAAGAAAATACTGCAAAGATAAATCTAGAAAAATGCATTAGGCACATTCGTTCCATTTATACGTCGATTTTCGACTTATCCCATACAAAAATTGTTTGCTTTCTCGCAAACATACAGTGAAGGGACATCGATATTTTTTAATGCTATTTTGTATGTGTTTATACTAGCCCCAATTAAAAGTACAAAAAGTACAAAAATTGCTCCGAAGAGAGCTGAAATTTCCAACAAAAAAAAAAAAGAAGATGTGGAACGGAAAACAGCTGAAAGAGCAGCCGAAACACTCAAACAACGCTTTCTGTGCTTGGAGTCAAATTGGCTAAGAGAGAGCTGCAGATAAAAATTATCGAAGATTTAGTATGTCTTCGCGGGAAAGTTAAAAAATGAACCATTCAAACGGATCCATTGCTGTAATCACCACCAGATATGCATTATTACCGGGCCCAGTCTAATGGACTAATCTTGGCTTAGAGTCTGTACTTGTCGAATGAAATCATCATGAATTCAATTTACATTCGGAATACGGCAAAACACTTGAAAATTTAATTTTTGATAATAAAAGTTTTTGTTTTGTTTTTGGGATTTCGATCAAAACCAATGTCCGCCCGTTGAATTTCCCAAATGTTATTCTTTCGATTCTTTGTGTTGGTGACTTCATTGGAAATCATGTTCAAATAAAAGCTAAAAAAGTAGCCACCACCGAAGATGAGTCCTAGAAATGCCACAGTTGGTCTGCTTTTTATGACTGTCAAACATAAACCATATAACGCAATTGTTCAACACTTTGACTAAAAGTTCACAGAATTAGTGTTAAATCAAATGGCCATCGTGTTTGAAAACTAGCTAGAAATGAATTTTTACTCAAGGAGTACTTCTGAGCATGATGCAATTGTACCATGTAAATTATTCCGCCACTGTCTCTTTATACCTGTTACACTAGTGTAAAGAGGTATATTCAGTTTGTCGGAAAGTTTGTAACGCATTAAAGGAGGCATCGTAGACCCTATAAAGTATATATATTCTTGATCACCTCGACGAGACAAATCGATTTAGTCATGTCCGTCTGTCTGTCCGTCTGTCCGTCCATCCGTCTGTCCGTCTGTCTGTGTGTTGCTGCGCGATTTATTCGCTCAGTTTTAAAGATTTTGGGCTGAAATTTTAAACTTAAGCTTTTCTAGGTCCTGTGTAGTTTCTATGTTAAAATCAATTTGCCACGCCCATATATATACCTGTTACACATCATTTGACGTTGATAGACCTTCGTGTGCAGCAGTTGTATTAAATTTTATTTTAAAATACTAAACAAATTAAAAATATTCTTAAAAATTTAGAAATTCACGGTCCGATTTGGACCAATTTTAAACTGAAGATTTGGCTTAATATACGAAGCATTTGTACCATATTTGAAGCCATTTGCTTTATAAATAAATTTTTTTCTTATAAGAACTTGAAAAAAGGTTGTACTTTTGTATGGGAGCTATACCTAAAAGTGGGCGTGGCACATTGATTTTAACATAGAAACTACACAGGACCTAGAAAAGCTTAAGTTTAAAATTTCAGCACAATATCTTTAAAACTGAGCGAATAAATCGCGCAGCAACACACAGACAGACGGACAGACAGACGGACATGGCTAAATCGATTCGTCTCGTCGAGGTGATCAAGAATATATATACTTTATAGGGTCTACGATGCCTCCTTTAATGCGTTACAAACTTTCCGACAAACTGAATATACCTGTTTACACTAGTGTAACAGGTATAAAAAAATAACACAGATGTATTTTTGTTGCTATGTGCAAAGGCTCAAATTGAAGGGTATCCCTTGATTAGTAAAAAAAAAAAAAACCTTGATTCACTCGGATCGGCGAGTTCGGGTTCCGTACTGTTCCTTTATTATTGTATTGATACCAATGGCCATGCTTCGCTACTGTCCATGCTTCAAAACTCCCCACTTTCCCCTGTATAATTCACCACAATTGTATAATTCACCATAATTGAACTGATAAATGAAATTTTGACAACATGTTGCTAGGATCGAGAAAAATATAATCATTTTGAAAAATATGCGAAAGAAGTGGTTGCAAGTATTTGAGACACAAGAGTGAAACTCAGTGTACATGTTAAAAGGAACGAAAGAAGTATGATCCATTGAATTTTTTTCGATGCCCAAGCAAGAATATATTTCGCATTCACTTAAGGAAAAAATTTTTTTTTTTTGGAATGCTTTTAAAATTATTTCTCAGTGTTGCTAATAAACGAAATGAACATCTTTTTTCTGTTGAGCGATCAAATCTGTGCGATAAAATTGTCTGACATTTCAAATACGCACACACTCCTTCCAAGACAATCAGATAATTTTTTTTTTTTTTTTTTTTTTTGGCGAAAGTGCGGCTTAAAATTTTGTGCGTGTTCGGTTTATTATGTATTTTCTTTTTTTTTTATTTGGTGTTAAAATCATTGCTGTCATATGTAACACACACACACACACACATCACAAACAATCAGATACAATAAGACAGTACGACAAATGCTATAGCAGCTTATCGAAATCAAGAAAAAAAAAAAAAAAAAAAAAAAAAAAAAAAAAAAATGTCATTTAATTTTGTAAATTCTACGATTCACACTCACACCCACAGCCACACTTACAGCAGTTACCCTTGCCAACAACAATTTAAAGGAAAAAAAACACACACACACACACAGGATAACAGCAATCTCGCTTATGACAGTTATTACAAATGCTTGTCGCGGCAGCATCTTAAGCTAACACAATAAGCTACACACCCATTCCATTCCATTCCATTCTACTCCCTTTCATAGGTTCTGCCATATATGCCCTGACTCTGAGTAGCTTTTAAAAAGTTACCAGCAAAAAGAACATTTTCTCATCTTAAGATTTTGCTTTTGTTCTGTTCAAATGAAAAGTTATTGTAAGAAATTTTTGTTCATTTCTTTTTTTTATTGATATCTTGAGAATCGATTGTCAGTCTACAAAAAACGATTTTCTTCACTTCTACACCAGCAGCAGCGGCAGCAGCAGCAGCATCGATATAAGCAGTAGAAGCGCGAAATCAAGATTTTTGGATTTATTACTTTAGCGCTGCACAACAACAACAACAACAACAAAAAAGCATATTAGTGCGCGATATTCCCCCAACTGCGTCGCTGACGGATACTGCAATGAACAGCGAGTATCTTGGCCTCAATGACTTTCAGCTGTCTCTGAAGCTTATTCGTCGTCGTATATTGTATCTGTTGGTTGGCTGGCTTGATTGCTTGGTTGGCTTTCAAGCTGTTTACTTAAGAGTGTTGTCTCTTGTTGTCTATTCTATTCGTTTCGTTTCATTTCGTTTCAAATTTTCATTGAGTCTCTATTTTCATTGAATATCAAAATAGAAATTGTTAGACAATAAATTAATTTTTCATTCTCAAAGATGAAAATGAAAAATAAAAAAAAAACTGGCATTCATTGCGTTAAGTTTTTTATATCGCGTGCCATTGCCATTGCCATTGACTGTTGTCCTGCTTCTCATCCAGTTTGCTTTATCGTTGATTCGAGTTCATCGTAAGGACATTAAGGGTTCATTGTGTTGTATATATTGTATTTATTTATTATTATATTCTTTTGCTGTTGTGTATCATTAATAATATCAGCGCTCGTCAATATGATTTTTTTTTGTTGCTTGTTTCCTTGTATTGACTCAATTTTTATTATGATTATTATTGAGTTGAAAATGTTATGAATCTCGATTTCTTTGTTGCTTCTTTATAAAAAAAATAAAAAAATAAAAAAAATATGTTTTTCATGATTGCAACAAATTAAATTTTATATTTATTGAATTGGCTGTGATGAATGGAATGTAATGGAATGCTGAATAATAGACAAATTCATTGAACATATAAAGAAGAATTTTAAATTTTTTTTACTAATTTTCTTTTTATATTTTGTATTACTAATTTTCAATGAAGATACATAATTGTATTAAAGAGATATGGTAGAGTAAAGATTTTATGAAGATTGGCTAGAGGATACTCGTAAAATATTTTTTTGTAAGCCTATAATGTTTGTCAGCACGACGAATAAAGTCGATATAGTTCTCTTTCAATGAAAATTGCTTGAGAGGGTATTTGTACTGCTACCTAGAGAGGTATTTTGTACACCCTTACTGGCAAAATTACTGATTCTTGCCCTGGTCTTTGAATGAATTTAAGCATTTTTGTAGGTTCGGTTTTCCTAACCTGCTCTATAGAGAGTGTGTGTCCTCTTAGCAATGACATTCTGGCTGTAGCTACACATTCTGAAAGAATATGGATACCACAGAATCTACACTCATGAGAGCTTGCTACACCCATTACATGTAGGAGTTTCCTAAGTCTGCAGTATATCTCTGCCTGGAAGATGCTAGTGTATCTACCCAGGGGTTCCCGTAGTTTAGTTCTTGGGTAGCTACTCCCAAACGGGCGCCTTCATCGGTGAGTAATCCATCTGTATACCACTTGTGTTGTGTGTGGTTTTATTTTGAATACTTTTTCAGATGTCCAAGTATTCTTGCTAGACCATCTGATGGTAAAGTCTTTGTCAAGATTATACCTTTTTATTATAATGTGCATACACATTGACAAAAGTTGAGATCCTCCCGTCCACGATGACAGCTGTTTCTTGCAGGATGAGCGTACTTCTCATCCTTATATTCACTTCTATGTCAAGTGGTGTCATGTCTAGGAGTGCTTCTGTAGCACAGGTACGTATCGCCGTACGTAAAGCAGGAAAGATTTCATTCATTCCAGCATGGGGCGTCGTTTTCAAGCCTAGCTCTAGCAAGTGGGCAGGCATTTACATAAGCCCGTCTCATGTCATGTTTCGTTAAGCTCGAATACCTTCTGTTCTAATTCGAGGAATGTCTGGAGAAATTGAGCTCCCCTCTAGGTGTTGTGCTAGACAGAATATATATATATATATATATATATATATATTTGTTGCACTACAGCCGATTGTCGGCCTTGGCAGCACGTAAGATTTGGCACCAGCGGCTGTAATCCAGTGCTTGAATATACCAATTCGGGATACCGATCCTGCGGTCTAGAACCTGGTCCTCCCAATGCAGCGGCGGACATCCTCTCTGCCGCGACTCTCCGATTTGATTCACCTTTCGCTTCCAAACTTTTCTTGCTGGAGCATCTGTGTCCATCTGACAAAGGTAACCAGCCCAGGACAGCCTTTTTGTATTGGATGTTCCTGACTATGCCGATGTCAGCATATAGCTCGTACAGCTCACCGTTCGTGCGCATACGGATGTCACTTTCCACTCTAACTGGACCAAAGATTCTCCGAAGAATCTTCCTCTCAAATACGCCCAACGTCGACTTATCCGATTCTGTCATGACCCATGCTACCGAGCCTTAAATCAGTACCGGCATTATCAGCGTCTTGTAGAGTTTAATCTTTGTTTTTCTTGACTGCACTCTACTTCGCATCTGCTTACCGAGACCAAAATAGCTACGGTTAGCAAGAGTGATTCTTCGTTTAATCTCCTGACTGATGCTGATTTTGTTGTTTACATCTGAGCCCAAATAGACGAAGTTTTCTACAGCCTCAAATTTGAAGTTCCCTGTACTCAAAGACCGTCAGGGTCGTGCAGATTGCCTGCGAGTGGATTCCAAGTACTTCGTCTTGTTCTCGTTGACCGTCAGTCCCATAGGACTACATTCTTTTTCGATGTCTGAGAACGCTGCGGTGATTGCTCGAGCATTTTTGCCGATTGTATGTATCTATGTCGTCGGCATATGCGAGCAGCATAGTTCCTTTATAGAAAATATTGTCCGTCCGTTCGACGTTTGGGCACTGCATCAGGATGTACTCCAATAGGAGGTTGAAAAAGTCGCACGACAACGCATCACCCTGCCTGAAACCTCTCTTGGTAACGAAGGGGTCGGAGAGATCTTAACCGACCCTGTCAACGCTTTGGGTGTTTTTTAGCGTTATCATACAGAGGCGGACAATTTTTGACGGGATTTTAAGATCAGTCAATGCTTCGAAAAACTTTGATCTGATTGGAGTGTCGAAAGCGGGTTTGAAGTCGACAAATAGGTGGTGTGTGTCGATTTGCTTCTCTTTGGTTTTTTCCAGGATCTGTCGCAGCTTAAATATGGAGTCGATGGTTGACTTCTTTGGTCTAAAACCGCACTGGTACTGTCCAACTATACGTCCTACGTACGGTTTCAGTCTAATGTATTTTGAATGCGATAGAGAGGAGACTTATTCCGCGATAATTTGCGCAGACTGCAGAGTCTCATTTCTTAAAGACTGGACACAGGACACGTAGGTTCCAGTCATCAGGCATTCGCTCACCAGACCATATTTTGCACAAGAGTTGATGCATTCATCCAATCATACCTTCACCACCGGTCTTAAATAACTCTGTGGGTTATTCGTCCGCGCCTGCCGCTTTGTTATTTTTAAGTCTTTGTATGACTTTTGAGACCTCGGCATAGTCCGGTGGCTCCACAGGAATTCCATCATCGGTCGAAGGACCCAGATATTCATTATCTCCACTGCAGTATTGTTCCCGTCATCGCCCCCAAGTAGGGTAGAGAAGTGGCTCCTCCATAGCCTTAGTTACAGTTCCTTGTTCATCCTTGCAGAACGAAGCTCCTTGCTTATAACCATCGGTCATACGTTTTATTTTTTGATAAAAACCACGGGCCTCGTTTCTGCTATCCATCATCTCAATCTCCTCCACTTCACGCCATTCCAGTTCTCTTCCGTCTGATCAGGTGTTTCTCCTCTCGCCATTTCTCCGTATATCGCTTAACAACAGCTCGTGTTGCTCCCGCCTGCAGAGTTCTTTGTCGTGCCATATTTTTCTCTGCAGTAGCGATGCGACATTCCTCATCGTACCATGTCTTCCTTTTTTTTAGTGTTTACACATGTAACATATTTTTTTCTCTTTTACATGTCAGCAAAAACAATTAATTGTTATTCTTTAATTTAAAACTAAAAACAAATTTTTACAATAAATATCAAATGTCAAATGACTTTTCGATTCAGTCAAACATGAATTAATTGAAAAAAAAATTATGCATTTCCGAAATACTTTTTTTTTTGTTTTTGTGCACATCACTCATGCGTCATGTGTGACAATATTAAATGTTGTAAAAAGCTACCGATTCATTGCAACAAATTAGCTCTAAGTCCAGCTGATGCTTTCTATATCTCGCTACCTCGGATCTGTCAATCTATCTCATTTTTTGTACGTAAACATTGTGACACGCACTCGATGGCACTGATTAAAATTAAATATTTGAAAAAAAAAAAAAAAAAATAGAATGACATCGGCTAGTCGAGCTGCTATGCACAGATTGTCATGGTTTGCTACTTTGTCAACACATGATGAGGGATTTTCAATGAGTGAAGTGTTTTGTGCAAACGCGTATAAAATAACTAAAAAAACACATGAGCCACATGTCAGTCAACGTGTCGACTTGACTAGTAACAACAGGAATAGTAAACTAAATCACACAGGATATACTATATACACGTGTGTGTATGTGTGTGTGTGTGTGTTTGTACATAAAAATGCATACAGATATAGACAAATAAACACACACAGTGAACATGACATGCGTTTAACGTGATGATGCCAATTTAAAAATGTGAATGAGTTGCTCTTTTTTTATTTTGTACTTTCGTCAACTTTTTGGGTACATTGTCTTTTAAATATTTAGTCCGAAATAGGTATTATAAGTTTAACGAAGAGTTTATTCTACAAAATAAAAAAAGGATATACACTGTAGAAGAACATTGTTATCAATTGATAAGAGTAAAAAATATGTATTTATAATTTTAACTACAAAACTAGGCAAAGTAATGCGATATTTTGATAGAAAAGCGGGAAAAACATCCGTGACAAACACACAAGACGTCTATGAGAACATGTCATCCATGAAGTCTTGCTAAATTTGTGATCGAAGAAGTCTTGCTAGACTTGTCAACCAAGAAGTCTTGCAAGACTTGTCATCCACGAAGTCTTCCAAGACTTGTCATCCATGAAGTTTTGCAAGACTTGTCATCCATGAAGTCTTGCAAGACTTGTCTTCCATGAAGTCTTGCAAGACTTGTCATCCATGAAGTCTTGCAAGACTTGCCATCCATGAAGTCTTGTAAGACTTGTCATCCAAGAAGTCTTGCAAGACTTGTCATCCACGAAGTCTTGCAAGACTTGTTATCCATGAAGTCTTGCAAGACTTGTCATCCGAGAAGTCTTGCTTGACTTGTCATCGAAGAAGTCTTGCAATACATGGCATTCAAGATAAGGGCGACATTTGCAGTATCGTCGGTATGTCATCGAGGAAAGATACTAGTCATCAATGCAGTATTTATGCCGCGGTGATGACTTTCCCGTTGAGTTTGTATTCATGCTTGTTTTTTAATAATTTTTGTTTTATTTGAAAAAAAACTTTGCCACGTCAGTGATTACGTGGTGTGGGGCTTTTGTACTAAACACTTCCTTCGGTTCCTCGTGTGTCGAAATTTATGTACTTCTTCACTAGAACGTATTAAGCAGTTAAATTATTGCTCCGTGCTCGTTTGCGATCGTCTCTTAAAGTCTAAATGCATCTTCTCGACTTAATCTGCGATCAGTTAGGTTCGGATGGTGTCACTTAGCTCAAAGGTCTTGCTCATCTGGAAATCTCCCATTCTGGTTCCTATATTTAGCTCAGTTTTTATCTAGCTCTGGGCTGATGGAACACACCAGTTGGGAAATTGTCGTGTTCAAGTCTGTGTTTTACTTATTCCCATCATTCTGCCTTTCATGAAAGTTAGAGCTCCCGTGAATCCATTAAACTTTTTAGTGTACGCATCCCCGACGCAGTCTGCTAAACTCTCAATGGGAGTGTTTTTCCATGCAGTTTAATCTTCATTCAGGTTGTGTTACTTTCAAAAGTCTGTCCATATTTACCTTCTGTTCATATGTCCATATGTCTATATGTCCGTCTGTACATGTGTCCGTCTGTCCATCTGTTCACATGTCCGTCTGTCTATATGTCCGTCTGTCCGTATATCCATATGTCCCTCTGTCCATATGTCTCTATATGTCCATCGGTCTATGTGTCCGTCTGCCTATATGTCCGTCTGTCCCTATGTTCGTCGCTCCATATTTACTTGTATTTAGGTCTCTTCGACTATACGTACGCCCGTTTATCCACGTATGCATCTCTCTGTTAGTGGTTTCCAATTTAAGCTGTTTAAGATTTTACATGATGGCTATTAGCGTTTCGGTGAAATTAAAGTTCTTCGTCCTTGTTTTATTTCGCTTATCTAAACCAATTTATGCTACATCATTTTTTTTGCGTTGTCATGTTTTAGGCGTGCGCCATTTTCTTTTTTTTTTTTGGTTTTTTCAGTCCGCACGCGCCTTTCATAAAAACCGTTTTCAATTGAATGCGAGTTGATGAAGTTTATCACTATTGCCAGAGTGTGTGTGTGTGAGTGTGTATTTTTTGGGTCTTTTGGGTCAATTGATCAATGCATTTTCATTTTGTAAGTTGTAATTAAAAACGCAAAATGGGTAATAGTCCGTCGTAGTCTTTAGCAAAAACGATGCTATTGACAAAATAAAACGTTGCAGCATTTTAGGCGCACAAATCTATTGCGAGAGTAGTTTAATTAAAAAAAAAAATAAATAAAAGAATCGAACGAACGAACTAAACTCTAAAAGCATCAAATGTATACGATATTACCTGACTTACTCAATTACACGACAAACAGCACTCGTTGTAATATCAAACAAATCAATAAAAACGTTTCTACACACATCGAAGAACTGAAGATTTTCTGCTTATTGCAACGAATTTGTTGTTTCTACCTTTTTTCCATTTTTTTCCCGTTTTTTTTTTTTTTTTTTTGATTTTAGCTCTTTGTACAGAATTGGCTTTTGTCAAATGGATTTAGCTTGAAGCAAACATTCAATTTTCGTTTTATAGAATGTACAAACGCTTTCACTCGCAGCATACTTTGTCCTGTTCTGCTCAGCTCTGCTCTGCCGATACTGAATCATTTCCAGTTGCATTGACATATTCTTGTGCACTCAATATGTCTGTTTGTTGGTTTGTTTGTTTGTTTGTTTGTTTGTTGCTGGTTGTTATCCTCTCGTTGTGTGTGTTTGTAGCATGTCAAAATGTCGAAATTACGCTCACAAAGTAATCTCGATTAAGTGCTACGCTAGCTATGCTATGTTTCTTTACCCTTCAAATACATCGTAGAAGCGTGTATAACAGATACAAAAACAAACGCGTAGTATATCTGTTTTTTTTTTTCGTTTATCAACGCGAGTGTGTATCCCTCCACAATGCTGCGTACCAAATATACACTCAAAAAAAAAAAAAATTCTATAACTTAGGCAATGGTAAGCCTAAATCGGAAATTTAAACAAAAAATGAGGAATATTCTCTCAATTTAAAACCATTTTCCTAATATTTTACTTGTATGCATTCAAAAATTTGTACAGACCAAGAGCCAGAGAGTGGAAGTGAGATAGATATATGAATCTTACTATTTGTAGAAATATCAAAGAGACTACTTAGATTTAAATTTGATACAGATATATAGCCGTATCCATTTAACGGGAGTTTTTATACCCTGTACCCAAAGAGTAAAAGGGCATATTAAGTTTGTGCGTAAGTACGTAAGACACAGATGGAGGCTATATAGACCCTATAAAGAAAGTATATATATTCTTGATCAGCATTGAACGGTGAGTCGAACTAGCTATGTCTATCTGACCGTCTGTCCTTCCGTCATGCTGTCTGCCGTATGAAAACGACTATCCCGGAGACTGTAAGAGATAGAGCTAACATATTTAAATCTTAGACAATCATGAGCCCCTAAATGTGCACTTGCAAAACGGTTTTCCTCTAGCCTCATTTAAAGGGGTACCACTCATTCAAATATACCTCAATGTTTTGGGGTTTTGCATAAAAACGTCATTAACTCTTTTCGTGGAAGTCTAATTTTAGTATAAATTATGCCTATTATGTCTCAATGAAAAATCCCTATATGGGTAGGACCAACAAAACTTTAGGTATAGACCCCATACAAATTGACCCCATTTTTTGTAAAGTTTTTGTATGACAATCCAATACAATGAGGAATTTAACTAAAATAGGACTTAACTTGAAGTACATAAAGATTTGGTGCAGGGTATTTTCCAGTCGAGAATACACGGCTTCAGTGGTCGTTTTTGTTTTTTGATATTTGCAAAAAGATAAAGCTACCCAAGTGATACTCACAGATCTTAACGAAACTATTATTATTTGACTGATCTACGAACAAAAAATAGACATGATTTTTAAAAAATAAAGGAAAAGGAGTATTTAAGCTTCAGTTCCACCAAAGTTAAAGTTTTTCCTTTTTTTTCCAATTGCAGTTCTTTTGATGTTATTTTTTAACTTTTTTGGATTGCAGAGCAACCAAAATATGCTAGTGCTTGAAAACATACTAAAAAATACCAGTTTTTGATGAGCGAGACCACAACATATTGCGGGTTGATTAAAAATAACATTAAAAAGACAAAACACTTTCGTATGAAAAAATTCGAAAATTGATTTCATGAATGAAACGAATGTGAATTGTTTAAGTGGAATTTTAGATTACTTACATTTCAAATTAATGCGGGTTGGGACTCTTTAGTTGGATGGTTTTAACGTATAAAGCGGACATAGAAGCATTTTTACAATTTTATTTTTATTAAACATTAGGCTTGAGGCCATTTTCGCTTTCTTTTTTTCTCTTTCGTACACATGCAGAGTAGGCTGTATAGAAACTTAAAAAGTACACCATGTATGTGTGAGAAAGAAACAAAATAGTACCGCAGAGGCTGTTTATTAAAATTTTGAGCAACTTCGGAAGACCAGAGGCTTTGAGCTAAAACTGGGGAAGTACTGTCTTCTCATTGAAACACAAGTTTTTTTGTTATAATTCTGATACAAATTTATTAAATGTTCAATTAAAAATAATATATAAAATAGTAAAAATGTTTCTATGTCCGCACTTTACGTGGAAACCGTCCAACCGATTAGCCCCAAACTAGTAGCATTTGAAAGTAAACAATGCTAACAAATTGAAATTTTACTAAAACAATGCCAAATGCATATTCGGTTCATTTCCCATACAAAAATGTTTTGCTTTTTCAAATAAACAAAAACAAAAATATAAAACACGATTTGCTTTCCCCAATATATTTTGGGTAAAATCAAAATAATTGGTATTTTTTAGTATATTTTTAAGTTAACCCCAGCCCATTTTGGTTGCGTTGCAAAAAAAAAAAAAAAGTAAAAAGTGAAAATACCTTCAAAAAGAACTGAAATTGTACAAAACCCAGCAGATGCGAAATGGAAGAGAGCTGAAAAAGCAGCAGAAACGCCCGTACAACGTAATAGCACACGCCGGGTACTGCTAGTTAAAAACAATAACTAAAAAAAAAATTGTACGTAAAACAAATAAAAACCAAAACTTAAAAATATTTAAAGTAAATTAAATCCATCACATCACATTGTTTGTGGATTAATGAATTGTATGCCCCTGCAACAAAGGGGCTTAGAATTCTTAAGCCTCGATCAAAGGGTTCTGAGAAGTGTTCTTTGCTTGCTTAGACTTGTATTAGTTTTTTTTGTAGTGTTTTGTTACCTACATCATAGCCATGAAATGCCTAAGTTAGAAGACAATTTACAGCAACAACTTTTACCTAAATTTTAGTCCTTCTTTAGCATGCTCCCAGGATAAAATATTATCTAAAAGCCAAGGGTATTATTCGTAAAATTAAAGCCATATTTTAATTGGCTAAGTTTTTTCCTAATTTTAATAGGCAATATTTTTTTTCTGAGTGTAGCTATCTGTGCATTGCACTAAAACCGAAAATGTCGAATATAAAGCCGCCGGCTTTATAGGCGCGTTAAGTGGACTTATAATTAAACGATTTTCCATTTGTTTGTTTTAATCTCATATGTTTATCGTTCATTCATTATATTTCGCAAATGTTTCGTATTGGCGTATTTGCGTAAAATGGCGCCAGCGACATTGATAGCGACACAAACGACAGCGCCAGACAAGATGGCCTCAATGGCGTCCATTTTGTTTTTATGTTTTATGTACTCTCCCTGCTCATTTAAGAATGATAAACGTTGATAAATGTTGCTGCATAATTAACTTTTAAGTAATAATAAAAAAAAAAAAATAAGAATAAAAATAGAAAGAGTGAACGAATCTGTCTCTGTGTATAAATAAACGAAGAAAAATATTATCATCTCTTATTTTTTTTTACATAAATTAACATAAATAAATCGTACAATTGCCGCTTCTGCTTGTACTTTTATGTATGCGCTAAAATATTGCGTAAATAATCGTGTTGTCCTTTATTGTTGTTGTTGTAGTTGTCCTGTCTACGTTTTGCTTTTAGATACATAAGTAGCTAAAGATCATAATGCGTATCTGTTAAGTTTTCCCATGGGTGAAATATCTAAGTAGCGCGAAAGTGATTTGTTCAAGTGTGAAATAATGGAAATCAGCATCGTTGTCAGAGTTGAAATATCATCGCCGATGATGTATTATTATGACACAAACGTTTAATATTGCATGATTGTCTCTCTTGTCTATGCACAGTGGTGCAGTTTAAGTTAATGTTTTACATATAAAATTTAACTATAATGTTTTATTTGTATAGGATTTTAGTGTTTGAAAGCACTCTGCATGTCTTTCTATGCATCTATGAAATTTTTCTTAAGTTGCAATGATTTATAATTCACAACAAGTTCAAATTTACATTTATAGATGTGTTCTTCATTTTTCTTTTTTTCTTGAAATTTTAATGGTTTTCTAATTAAAACGAATAAATGATTTCATTAAGACTGTTCGAAGAGTGGTAAAATAACTTAAATTTGGTGTATTCAGACTCTCTTGCAACGAAATTATGTCGCATAAAAAGCGCAAAAAATGTACACCACCTTTAAGTAATTTCACCATGAGTCCCAAGTTAGTTGCCGACAGTGTTGCCGTTTTGACTTTTTTTTCGTCTCATCGAGTTGTTCAATAATATATTTACTTTATAGGGTCAACTATGCCTCCTTTCATGCCGAAAACTTACAAACTTTGAAGTTTCAGGTATGAATCAGGTATAAAAATAAAAACGGCAACTCTGTTCACCAATGTTGCTAGTCGTTGTCTAACTAAGCAAGCTCGAACCATGCCATGCCAGCGTTTGGTTTCTTATTTATTTTCAGTATGAATGCGAACTTCGTAGCTATACGTCGTAAGTGTTCGGCTACCGACGGCAAAACACAATTTTGGTTTTTTCATCTCAAAACCAACAACAAAACTACATGCATTTATATTTTCTGCTCTCTCTCAGCTATTTCTTTCATACACACGAGCAACGAACAAGTTGCTTATTTGATGAAGTAGCGATGCCTTATTTTATCCAAACAATTAAATTTACTCTATGAGGCATATAGTACTCCCATTTTCTTATTCACGTTTTTAATCTTTGAACTTGATAGTTTCCTTTTCCAACTGATGAGCCCTACTTGATATCCGCGTTGATCTTTAAGATGCCATATTATAACACTGTCTCTTCTATTGTCAACCCGATAAATTGTTAAAAAAAATTATTTGCAATTCAATCGAAAATACTGGACTGGAAAGGGCTAACTCCATTTTATTCAAAAGTGATATTTTTTTTAACTTGCCTACATGGTTGTGTAAGATCCCAGCTTTAATTTAAGCGTAAGTGGAAGTCTCTAGCACGTCTAGTTTAGTCGAGAAAAGTAGAAGTAAAACAAAAAAAAAAAAAAAAAATATATATACAATTTTTATTGGTTTTAATGCAACTTTCCTCAAAAATGAGCGCTTTGTAATCGTGGACACCAAAATCGTGTTCAGCGCATAAAAATACATCGGAAACTAGTCTCATAACATAATAAAAAATAAACATGTTGCCCTGTGTTGTTTTTTATTATTATTTAACTATAAAATTTTCGATTGTTTGGAAAGTTTTAATTCACAGTTAGTTTATAATTTGAAATTTATAGAAATGTTGAGCTGATAATAGTTAATGTATATAATTTTTTTAAACTAACTTTTTATATTTTTGTTTATGTTTTGTTTTATTATTATAATTTTGTTAAGTGATCTCAGACACTTTAATTCAAGTCGCTAAAGGACATTGAAATGTTAATCGTTGAATGTAACACTTATGTTGCTATTATTATACTATACTGTCTCTCTCTCTCTCTCTCTCTTTTCTCATTTTTCTCTCTATCTATCTCTATTACGTCATCTCGTCTATTTAAGTTGTCAGTTTGGATAAAAGTTTCACTCTCTTGTATTTTTACGACCAACGATATAATCCAATGGGCTTTGGAAAAGAATTGTTGGTTGGAATTTTCGCTGCTAGTCCTTTAACAAGTTGCCTAAAATTCACAAAACCCACACACATGCCCTGTATTTGTTAGCGTTACGATGGTATACTGAGAATGTGTTATATAAAAAAACGAATAAAAATTAGTGATATCAATATTTATGGAATTCGTTCTTTCAAAAAAGATGGCAAAGCTCTTTCGAAAAAATTAATGAATTCGTTTGGGATCAGTTTTCCGTTATTTCTTTTAGCCTTTTAGTATCTTCTAGTGATAAAAAAAAACCCGTTAACATTCTACAACGTTCCCAAGTATTTGCAGAACAGTTGGGAAAAGACTTTTTTTCCAAAAGGGGTCTTAGTATCTATTTCCAATTTGGTCCAATGATATTCAAAAGTAGTACAGTGCTACCCGACGTAAATTTTGAAATTTTGTTTAAATTTATTCCCGAAGAACCATCTAGTGTTCCTAGAGGAAAATTTGTCAACGCGGCATCGATGTCCTTTTCCTCAATAACATATTGTAGACAGCTCTATACATTTTAATATAAATGTCACAGTTGGATGATATGTCTTGCAAGACTTCTTGGATCACAAGTCATACAGGCCTCCATGCAGGACATGTCTTGCAAGACGTCTCGGGTGTTTCCACTTTCAATCGAACTTTAATTAGTTGAATTGAAGAAGTAAGTATTTCTGCAAGTAATCCCAGTTAACCTGACTTTTTAATATAATTGTTTTCCGATCCAGCGGGAATGTCATCAACGCGGCATCAATGTTGATGACATGTCTTGCAAGACTTCATGCATGACATGTTTTAAAAGACGTTTTGTGTATTTGTTTTTTTTATTTACTAGAAAACAGTGTGTTCCTATGGGTATTCAATGTCGCTGATTACAATTCTGCAGTCAGATTTCAAAAATTCAAAATGGCGGATCAATTTCGTCATCAAAAACCCCCGAAAATCAAGTTTCAAGTAAATCTGTTAAATTTTTAACATTTTCGTCCGCCATATTTGATCCGCCATTTTGAATTTTTGAAATCTGATTGCAGATTTATAATCAGCGACATTGAATACCTCATAGAACACTGCTTTTCCCTAGTATTTCTTAACTTTGGGTATAAATAAGTTACTATGTTCTTTTTTTTCCAACCCCCATAAGTGGACCCCCTTAAGGATGCATGCGAAAATGGGAAGGGCTCATTTCAAAGAGCAAAGTTCAACCTTCAATTACAGACAATAACGGAAATCGTACCACGTCAGGGTTCTACTCTACAATTTTTTAAAAATGTCCAAAAACGCTATTTTTAGTGATTTCAACCCCCTTTTCTCGAAAACCTGACGTGATGGAAACTTTTTGAGATTCGTGTTCAGCTCGAAAATTCCCTTCGGAAATACAAGGTCCCATCTTATTCGCAAAACTGATGCAGGGCTGTGTTATTATTTAATACTGACTTTTAAAAGAACATTAATATAAAATTAACATTAACATGGAAGTTGGGGGAGGATTTGTTTGGGTTGGGGCGAGGAGTTAAACTTACTCCCTGTGAGGCAGATACAGCGCATGGTCTTAGTATAGGCGGAGGATAATAGCGCTATTGCTCAACAGGTTTATAGCAAGGGTGGTTGTCCTGTGTCTCTCCAGATAGGCTTTGGCAAACCTGGGGATCTCTGATGGACCCAAAGGACTACTCTGTTTTGGAATTTCTGGATCAGTTCACAGTTGCTGTCAGTGCCCCACATTGAAATCCCCATATGTTCAAAAGGGATTTAAATAATAATTAAGTTTGAAAATGATAATCAAGTACCGAACTTTTTTATTTCCCCACCATAAAAATCCTTTCAAGCGTTTACAGGGCAAACCACTGTAAATGTTTGTCATTAGCAACTGTAAAACGCTGCAAGCAACAATCTATTCGTATATTCTTACACAAAATATAGTAAACCACCGACACATATGTATGATATGGAATGTTGTAGACGAATATAAATGAATACGATACGATGGAATATCTAAGGTAGAAAATTTCTCTAACGCATTAACTGTAAGTTAAATGAGCAAATGCCAAGGTATGCAAGGTGTGTGTGTGTAGGTGTATAACCACATGGTATGCGCGTATGAATATAGTATAGAATGCTTGTACATGTTTGTATTTTGTGGTATAAAACCGATTTATATAAAATAATAAATTTGCACCAAAGTGTCGCAAATTGTTGACGGAGTGTTTCGCTTTGCGTGCTGCGTGTATCTCTGGGTGCTGTATACAGGATTTATTATATGTAGATGTGTGTGTGTGTGTATGAAAGATGACAGATTGTACGCGTTTTATGCTTGCCAAGATGACGTCTGGGATTTATGCGACCAAAAGTTGTTGCTGTTGCTGTTATATTTGATGTTGCCATTAACGTTCGGTTTGGTAAGGTTAGGTTAAGTTACGTCGTTGGATTTGGTTGCTCAGTTTTTTTTTTACTGGTTCAAGTGCGCCGCGCACTTGGACCAGTTTCGCATGCAACAGAACTTTAGAGAAGAGCATCATGTCGCTCTGGCTACTTGACACAGTTTTTTTTGTATTTTTTCTTTTTTTTTTTTTTGCGCTTAGTCATTCGTGCTAATGTGTAACCGGCGCGCTTTTTATATGGCAAAAATCATACATCAGTGCCTTCTTTGCTTCATTGTCGACGTCGTCGTCGTTGACGTTGGTGGTAATCTCTAGCACTCCAGTACTTCAAGTTATACTATATGTGTGTACTTGGTATACTTCATACTTTTTTAGTGTTGGGAAAAATAATGATTTTTGAGTCGCAGTGTCTTTAGCGAGTGCGACTTAACAGTGATTGCAAACAGTGATTAAATAACTGTTCGCGAAAAACCGTTTGCGATTATTGTAGAAATTCACAGTTCGCAAAGTGTGATACATAAAATCACCACATACTGAGCTGTTTCGCTACACCAACAGAACAAACCGACTTTGTTTTAATTCATTGAAAAATAAAACACTGCTTTTATTTTTAGGATGGGAATTACACATAAAATTATATTTTCGAAAAAAATTCTGTTCTTGGTTTCATTCCAATTGCCGGGTAAGATAGTCACACTTGTTATACCCGCCATACGTAGTGTGAAGCGTATTATCAATTTGTCGAAAAGTTTGTAAAGCATTTAAGAAGACATCGGAGATCCCATAAAGTATAGGTTTATTATTGATCAGCTCGAAGAGACGAATCGATTTAGCCATGTCCGTCTGTCTGTTTATTTCAACGAGATTTACTCGGAGACTACTGGAGATACTTAGCTGAAATTTGAAACTTAAGCTATTTCTCGGCAACGACCAGGTCAAGTTTGAATATGAAAGTGCCACGCCCATTTTTTGGGTATAGCCGCCATACAAACTTACCGTTTTTTTTAGATTTTTTGTATGAAAATTGTTATTATTTATGCATGTATTCTCTCCAAATTGGGTTAAAAACACTTCTACTGTCATCCAATTTCAATTCGAATGTGCCACGCCCATTTTTAGGCATAGCCCCATATAAACTTACCGCCCATTTTCGAATTTTTTTATGGAAATTTTTATTATTTAGGAATGTATTCACTCCAAATGGCCTAAAAACACATCTAATATCATCCAATATCAAAAGCAAGGTGCCACGCCCATTTTAAGGTATAGTCCCCATACAAACTTACCGCCCATTTTCGAATTTTTGTATGAAAATGGTTATTTTTAGTAATGTTTGACTCCAAATTGGGTAAAAACACATTTGATATCATCTAATATCAAATCCAAGGTGCCACGCCCATTTTTGGCATAGGCCCCACACAACGTGAGTTGTATCAGACCATTGACCCCGTTCCATCCCATCTCAAAGTTCTATTTAAGCCACTTATGATAACACATAAACAATTTAAAAATACGTGTGACGGGTATATATGCTTCGGTTCCCCGAAGTTAACGCTTTTCATTGTTTGTATATAAAAATGTCTCAAAACACTTCGTTTCCTATTCATACTTTTTTTCAACTGCATTTTTCACCATTCAATCGTTTCAATCAGCCGCGCTTCTGTTTTTACGAATCAAGTGACTGGCAAATGTACCAACGAACTTGTACAGGTTCGTTGTTCAAGCAACGACTCACGATAAGTGATAAAAGCACCAATCACTGATAAATGAAAAGTTTCACTGTTCGCGAAGAGCAATGCACAAAATCAACAATAACTGAACGTTTTTACTGAGGAACGAGAAAATCACAAATCACTACTTTCAGTCACAGTGAATTTTATGTTTCTGTGAAAAAAATCACCGAAAATGATTTGTTTTTTGCCAACACTAAAACTTTTATCCGCAAGGTGCGTTTCAATTTACATATAGAGCGCAAATTTTTATAAATGATGTGTCAGTTTGCGTGTATTTTTTTCTTCACTCTCTCACTCTCTCTCTCTCTTCATTTTGCCCTTTAGCCTTTATATTGTAATTTTCGTTAGCAGTTTTTTTTTTTTTTTTTTTTGCTTTTCTCAGTTTCACTTTTTGTTGATTTTTTTTTCAACTTGTATCTTTTCCTTTTTTTTTGTGCTGAGCATCACTCATTTTTACGCTTCTCTGCTTTTTCAGTTTTGCATGTTGGCGCAGTGTACTTTGGTTTAGCCTGGTTTTTGGTAGTCTTAAATGCTTGAAATTCCATGTTGAAGTATTATCCTGCAGCAGTATGAAACACGTTAAAAATACACAAAATGGTATAAAAAAGAAAAAAAGAAAAAAAAAAAAAAAAGTAACAAAACATATTCGTGGAAAAAGAGAAGCGTTTTTTGTACAAACATGAATACAAGCGAATGTGCGAAAAAACAGATTACAGTTCAAGTACATGTTTTGATAAGCAGCAATTTAAAACGTGATGTTATTTTGGGTTATTCCATTGGCGTAAAATTACACAAAAAAAAAAAAAAAAAAGCAATAAAAAATCAAACAAATATGTGAGTATGAGTGGCTTAGTTATAGTAAATTTCGTTTAGGAGTAAATTATATTCACAATGAATGAGTTAAATTGGTTCTCTTACAACAGTCTCAACATAAAATTTGTTATAAGACGTTTAACATTAATGATGAATTGACAAAATATTAAGGATGGCTTTATATGTATAAAGCACGATTCATGCCAACATTTGTGGTATTGGTCCACACAGTAAAACAGCCGGGCATGACGAGAATTATAAGACAAAATGCTTCCTAGACAGGTACAAATAATTTGTACCAGGGCTGCAAAACACTAAAAATTGGCAGTGGTTCAATTCAGTAGTTTGCGATGTCGTTCAACCGCTGGTTCGGTTCACGAATCGGAAATAGATCTTCCATATTTGAAACTTAGACTCTTCTAAGCCGTCAAGTGTGCACTGCAATCGGTTTGCTCAAGCCCCATTTAAAGAACTACCCCCAAACAAATCAACTCCAAAATTTTGGATTTTTGCAGAGAACGTCATTGTTTCTTATTCTGGGATGTCTAAATTATATCTATGATTTGGAATGAAATATTCCAATATGGGAAGAACCAACAAATTTTAGGAAATGCTTCCCATACAAATGTACCCCATTTTTTTTAAGTTTTGTATGAAAATCCAATACAATGCAGTATGATACTAAGGGGAAAGGAGAAAAAAGGAAAAAAAAAGGGGAAAAACAAAAGAGAAAAGAAAAGGAGGAAAAAAGGAATAGGAAAAAGGGGGAGGGGAGGAGCAAAGGCTCGGGTATCTGCACCCGTGCGAAGCCGGGGCGAGTTGCTAGTAAATAATAAAGCGCGAAAGAGATAGCTTACTTTTAATTTTTACTTCTTTTGTCAAGTGTGAAAGAGATAGAAATTATGTATTTTTTACCTTATTTGTTTTCTCTCTTTTCATAACAGCGAATTACGACTGACGTTGGTACGTAACACGTTGAGAGAGCAAGAGCACTTTAACATAACCTTGTATAATTGAACATTGGAATGTTTTCCTTTTTGAATAATTAAAAAGAAGCCAGAAAACATTTGCGGAAAGTGCCCGACGCATTTATGAATCAACTATAAAAAGGTTCTACGCATTAGTTTTAAAGTTACAACCAATCTTTCGGCAACGAAAATGGATCTCCTCATATGTGTATTTCACTTTTTTTATTAGTGCAATCATATTCATAATTTCGTTATTTTAGTAAGATATACGCAGAAAGTTTTCATATAGCAAATTATGAAAAAATTCTACAGTTTTGTTGCCATTTTGAATTCTGTCTTTCAGCTCATAGTTAGCCACTAGGTACCGTAGAAAGATTAACAAAGTGATTTTGTTAAAAGATAATGCCCACCTGATTCTAAAACGATTTCCGTATATTATAAATCTATCGGGTGCACAACTAAATAATTGTGTATTTTTTTGTTAAAAAAATCATTTATTTAAGTATGAAAGTGAAAAAATGTTTTATTCAAAATATTGTCCATCGGAAGCGGTAACTTTTTCCCATCTTTCAGGCAATTTATGGATTCCATCCCCAAAAACTTCTCATCTTCTGCGCCGAGAAAATCATCAAGCCATTTTTTTAATACCTTCAACATTGGTGAAACCAGAAAGGTGATTCTGCATCGACCGAAACAAGTGGTAATCAGAAGGAGCTATGTCTGGGCTATAAGGCGGGTGAGGTAGAATTTCCCATCCAGCATTTTCCAAATAATTTTTGACCGGTACTGCAACATGTGGCCGAGCATTGTCATGATGGAAAATCAATTTTTCGTGTCTGGTCGCCCATTGTGGCCGTTTTACGGCTATTGCTTGCTTCAAACGTATCAATTGTTGCCTGTATAGCTCTCCCGTGATTGTCTGGCCCGATTTTAACAGCTCATAGTACAGCACACCCTTCTGATCCCACCAAATACAGAGCATTACCTTCAAACCATGAATATTCGGCTTTGGTGTCGATTTGGCTGGTTGGCCTGGCTTCACATATGATCTTTTACGCTTAGGGTTGTCGTAATGAATCCACTTTTCATCGCCAGTGACAATACGATGAAAAACGATTTCTTTTTGTGGCGATTAAGCAGCATTTCAGACATGCAAAATCGTCTCTCAACGTCTCTCGGCTTTAATTCGTGTGGCACCCAATTTCCTTGTTTGTGAATGTATCCAGCTGCTTTTAAACGTTTAGAAATGGCTTGTCGAGTGACTTCAATGTTTTTCCAAGTTCTTCTTGAGTTTGACATGAATCTTGATCGAGTAATGCCTCCAAATCTTCGTCTTCAAACTTTTTGATGGACCTGGTCGCTCTTTGTCTTCTGTGTCAAAATCACCACTTTTAAATCGTGCAAACCACTGCTGACATACTCTAACCTCTGGAACATATTCAGGATAAGCTTCTGAGAGTAAACGATGTGCTTCTGTTGCACTTTTCTTTAAATTGAAGAACAAAAGCAAACCTCCCCGCAAATGCTGTTTTGTTGGAACGTAACTTGACATTTTGACTGTAATAAAAAAATTTGTGTGTTTACTAATATTCACTGTGACATATCAAATGTTCTTGATTTTTTGGCGCGCTTTAACATAGAATAGCTGTCACTGTCAAAATATTGACTACATAAATAGATATGAGGTTAGTAACAAATACGAAATTATTTAGTTGCGCACCCAATACGTATCCGCTTTGTAGTCTAATAAGGATAGTGATCCTGTTATAATATTATTAGAACAGTGTTGAATAATACAAAATAGAGAATATAAGGTTAAAATCGTATATATTCGGCGATATTGAGCAGGTAATTCGGATTTTTACAGGCGCTTACTTTAGTTTTCAATTCGTATCCAATCCAATTTTCATGCGCTAATCTACAGAAAAAGTCCTTTAAGAATACATTATCTTTATTCAATCGAGAAGTTAAATTCGAAAATTTGGGACCAAGTTGCTTAAATAAATTCACAGATCTAATCTAATCTGAAGTGTCATGGTGTTTGTAACAATACTGCTCCGAAACGGACGTAAACTATTTTTAATTCCCCTAGGTGAAGTGGTGGGCTTGGCCCCTATAGAATCAATCGTAAATTCATCTTTTATTTCCGAAACAACTTAACCGATTTCAATGAAATTTTCTAAATCCCTTCTTGTACAGATTGAAAGACAGTACATATGTTGTTTTAGAAAAATGGGCTCCCCCATAGAATCAGTACAGAAATTCATCGTATTTTTACAAGTATTTGAGAGAAATGAAATTCAGACCCGCAAAGTTGAAAAAATGAGCGGTACACGTTTCCCCGTAAAAGCGATCCAAAAAAAAAAAAATTCATCCTATTTTTCAACATATTGAATAAGAGAAATGAGAATGTAAAAAAAATGGGTTGGGCGTGAAACAATATGAACGAACCAAAAAGGTTTGTTATTTTTTGCAATTAACACTAGTTAACAGCCAAATGGCTCTGTATTTTAAACCGTAGATTCCAAAATCAAAAAGGGCCACCGGTAAATTGAAAATGAACAATTCTCCAAAAAGCATGAAAAATGGCTCGTTTTTTTGAGGATATCTCGGGAGAATGATTCTTAAGAAAAAGGAACCCAGTACCTTCGACAAAGTCAAAATTTGTAAAACTCGTGTAATTAAAATAAACAAATGAAATTAGGTATACTACTGTGTTCAAAAGTGGTAATTTTTCGATTTAAATTACCAGGGGTAAATATTTTCGCTCAATATATCGGGTTGGTATACTTAGAATTAACCGATTTAAGTCAAATATGCATCGTTTTGTTCGCAAACTTGTTGCCATTAAGAAGCAACTTCATTATGCCCCCTTATTAAAACCCCCTTCCCTATTTGCAAAAAACTCAGACAACCAGTTTTCGCAAGCCTTTTTTGAGGCGAACGTAGTACCACCAAGAGCGTTTTGCGTGGCCCGGATAAGATGGTAATCACTTGGTACCAGGTCCGGACTATACGGTGGGTGCGATAGGACATCCGAGCTCCCGTAGCTTCTTGCGGGTCATCAAAGATGTGTGAGGCCGAGCGTTGTCCTGGTGGAACACCCACCCTTCCTGTTAGCCAGTTCTGGCCGCTTCTGGTCGATCGACTGCTTCAAACGGTCGAGTTTCTCGCTGTAGATGATCGAATTAAGCGTCTGGCCATAGTTTAGCAGCTCATAGTGGATGATTCCCTTCCAATCACCAGACACACAGCAAAACCTTCCTGGCCGTCAATCCGGGCCTGACGATGGTTTGGGTCGGCTCGCCGCGCTTCAACCACAACCTTCTTTGCTGGGCATTATCGTAAGTGATCCGCTTTTCATCTCCAGTCACCATCCGCTTTAAAAATGGGTCGAGTTCGTTCCGTTTCAGCAGCGTATCACAAGCGTTTATAAGATCCAAAAGATTTTTTTGCGTTAATTCGTGTTGCACCCAAACATCTAGCTTTTTGAAATCCAGTTCCAAATGGTTGCATGTCTTACACCCAGTTCCCGCCCAAACGAACGAGTGCTAACATGCCGGTCCACTTGGATGATTTCGACTATTTTATCGGTTTCTACGAGGATTGGCCTACCGGTACGGGGTACATCTTTGGCATCCACTACACCAGAACGAAATCGATTGAATCAACGCTGTGCTCTCCGAATCGTTACAGCATCGGGCCCATAAACTTTACAAGTTTTTTCGGCCGCCTTCGTTGGATTTTAACCTCTCAGGTAGTAAAAAAGTAAAATATGGCGAATTTCTTGCTTGGTGGACTCCATCTTTGGCGCGTTATAACTTGAGACTGAAACATATGATCACAACACAGTCTGGATGTCCTTGTAGCTCTGGGTATCCTCTTTAAATCGCCGTACAGGATGACCCGATGCGATTAGTACTACCTAAGATATGTTAAAGAGTCGCCATCTATTGAAAAAATACGACATTACTTAGTAACCAACCCAATATATTTTTTTTTTAGTTGGTTCAACTGTTACTGACTTCCATGCCAAATTATATGTCAAAATATTCATTAGTGTTTAAGCTACTCAAAAAGTGATTTTGGTGACTCAAAAGAACACTCCGAAGAAACCGTTTTCATTTCTATTCTGTGTTTCATCTTTTTTTGTTGCATATATATAAAATAGTTATTATATTGTGCTTACAGAGAATCGATGGAATGAATTCCAACAAAATTAATTATTACAAATCAAATAAAAATTTAAATACATTATAAATGCTACACTGTGCTAAATATGTTAAATGTTAGGAGAAAAAAAAAGAATACAAAAAAATCATTTGTCTTAGAGTTTATCCTTTTTTTTATGCGGCATCAGCGTGAAACATTCCTTTCCTGCGAAATTCTTTTCGATGGAAGCAATTAAATTTTTGTTTAACCATAAAAATCAACTTTTGCTGAAACATCTTATCTTTTTTGATGGTATCGTTGGCGGCGGATGTTGTTGTCTTACTACTTTTCTGTTGATTGTTGTTGTGATTGGAATTGCAGCTGGATGTTGTGGTTGCTAGTAATTGTTGCTGTTTTTGTATGTTGCTGTTATAATTGTTAAGAATAATTTCGTATGCAATGGAAAGCAGCTACTTCTTGGCCTTGCCACCGGAGGCATCCTTGAATGTAACAGACTTGATGACACCGACAGCGACGGTCTGTCTCATATCACGAATAGCGAAACGACCCAATGGGGGAATTCAGAGAATGATTCAACGTACAGATGCTTGGATGGCACCAAGGTGACGATGGCAGCATTACCAGACTTGATGAATTTGGGTGCTTCTTCGGTGGTCTTGCCGGAACGACGATCGACCTTCTCCTTGATTTCAGCGAATTTGCAAGCAATGTGAGCGGTGTGGCAATCCAAAACTGGAGTATAACCGTTGGCAATTTGACCAGGGTGATTCAAGACGATGACCTGAGCGGTGAAATCGGCAGCACCCTTGGGTGGGTTGTTCTTGGTGTCACCAGCGACGAAACCACGACGCAAGTCCTTGACGGAAACGTTCTTAACGTTGAAACCAACGTTGTCACCGGGAACGGCTTCAGTGAGGGCTTCGTGGTGCATTTCAACGGACCTAACTTCAGTGGTCAAGTTAGCTGGGGCGAAGACAACACCGCAACCTGGCTTCAACACGACCGACTGGTACTGTTCCGATACCGCCAATTTTGTAGACATCCTGGAGTGGCAGACGGAGGGGCTTCTCAGTTGGGCGAGATGGTGGGAGGATAGCATCCAAAGCATCGATGAGGGTTTTGCCTTCAGCGATGGCTTCTTTGCGTTCAATCTTCCAGCCCTTGAACCAGCTCATGTTGGTGGAAGCCTCCAACATGTTATCACCGTGCCAGCCAGAGATTGGCACGAAAGCAACAGCAGCTGGATTGTAACCGATCTTCTTGATGTAAGACGATACTTCCTTCTTGATTTCCTCATAACGGGCCTTGCTGTATGGTGGCTCAGATGAATCCATCTTGTTGACACCAACGATCAATTGCTTGACACCCAAGATGAAAGCAAGCAGAGCGTGCTCACGAGTTTGGCCATTCTTGGAGATACCAGCCTCGAATTCACCAGTACCAGCAGCAACAATCAAGACAGCTCAATCAGCCTAGGATGTACCAGTGATCATGTTCTTGATAAAATCTCTGTGACCGGGAGCGTCGATGATGGTGACGTAGTATTTGGAGGTTTCGAACTTCCACAGAGCAATATCGATGGTGATACCACGCTCACATTCGGCCTTCAATTCATCCAAAACACATGCATACTTGAAGGAACCCTTTCCCATTTCTTGAGCTTCCTTCTCGAATTTCTCAATGGTACGCTTGTCAATACCACTGCACTTGTAGATCAAGTGACCGGTGGTGGTGGACTTTGCCAGAATCGACGTGTCCAATGACGACAATGTTAATATGAATCTTTTCCTTTCCCATGTTGGATTATGAGTCTGCAATAAATTGATAGAGAAATCACAAAGTCTATGCGAATACGGCGACAGACCTGAACAAAGTGAGTCGATTGAAGACATTCAACGTGAATCGGCGCGCGCTCTGAAGGCTATACTGAAAGAAGATTTGGCATGGTTCGAGGACTATTTTGAAGGGGATGAAATTAAATAAAGATTTTTTGATTTATAAATCTAGTTCCGATTAGTCAGAGTAATATATAAAAATGTCTTAATCAAACCGAGTAAATTAGGCAAGCAATTCTAATTTCTTAGATTAACAAATCTTAATTTTCTTGAAGCAATATATAAACATGTTTTTTTCATATTCCAGCTACCTACTGAGTATCTCATACATATGTATGCCATACATAGTTTCCTTTATGAGTCAAAATGATTTGCTTATCTTTAATTTGCCTAAAACTACATAGCATATACATATGTAATACATACATAAATACAAGCATATGTACATACCTATACATTTAAATATTCTATAGAATATGCTGCCATCTTGTTTTATACTACACAATTTTATCTTTCATTTTATCATGAATGTATCAGTATATCTTTAGAAGAGAATTTCGCATTTTGTTTTCATTTAATTTGAAACATTTTCTTAGTACAAATTGCAAATTTATATTCGTAAAAGAAGACAAGTAGAAATCATTTCAAAAAAAAAAAAAATATATATTTTTATGTTTTCAGGGCAAATATTGAGATATGAAAATATCAAAGACGCTGTTAACCAAAATTGTTTAAGAAGAAAATATTTTCTTAATAAAAATTACTGTTTTTGTTGCCGCAAATCAACTCAAAACGAGCCAGACAAGACAAATGAATCGTTGAGGCATAGCACATGTTATACCAGAAGCGTCTATATATGTCGTAATTGAAGGTGAAGGCACAATGAAATAAATGCGGAAATAACTTGAAAATCTAATATGGCAAAACCACTTCATTTCTTAACTTGGCTAAAAATGTACCACAAAAAAAAAAAAAAAAAAAAAAAACAAGTGAGTGGCGCCCAATTTACAGCCACGTAACTTACTAAATCAACTTTTACCCCTCCCCAAACGTACATACATAAAGTGAGGCAGGCTGTTGAGTTCGTTTGCGGATTAGAGCGCGATAAGTTGGCTGCCATTTTCAAACGGAAAGCATAAAACACGAAGGACACGAAGTGACAGAGCAAATGGCGTACTGACATAAAGTGAAAAAGGAAACAAGCGAATTTAATCTAATCCAAGGCAAACATAATCGCTAGAACTCTGAGTCAAACGCGCGACGTCATCGTCGTAGTCCTTGTCTCAGTCGTTACGGCACTCTTTTGCTATGTCCTTGCGTTGCGTTACGTTGTCGCGCTTTTAGGCGTCCTGCTCTCGTCATCGTCAGTCAGAAATGTCAGTTTGACAAATCGCTCAACAAAAAAAAAAAAAAAAAAAGAAAGAAATCTGTAAAATCTTTTTCTTTTGTGTTTTTTTTCTATGCGCAACGTTTTTGAATATGATAGTCGTTTTAGTGTTAGTGTTAGCTTCAGTTTTGGTTTCTTTTTGCTGTTGTTGTTGTTGTTGTTGCTGTTGTCCTTGTACTTGAATGCCTTAAATGCCGCCAGCCAGTGATTGCTGACATTAGCGCTGGTGTTGGGCGATAGTGCTTCATTTGGTGTTTGGCTTTGATTTTTGTTTTTTTTTTTGGTAGTTTAGCTTTTGTGCTGTGAGTGTTCTAACGCAGGTTTCAGTGTTAATCTCTAAGTTACCAAGCGACAGTGACAGCATCAGTATTCTTTATATAGTATATAATTTTTTTTTTTTTGGAGTGCTTTTGTTTTGTTTTTATGTGGGTTATGCACTGAGAAAAATCTTTTTTTTTTTAAAATTTGACAAAAATAAAATAATATCTTTGATTGTAAATCTGAAATCGTCTTTTTTTATTCAAATCATTGCAGCTCTTCTAGAGATTATGAGTTTATGCACACACTAGCAGGTACCCGCGGCTTTGCTCGCGTTTTTTTTGCTTCTCTTTGGTGGCTAAATATAAAAAAATTTGGGTTCAAATTTTGAAAATCCCCTAAACACGACTAACCATTATTTAAATGCGCCCAGTTTCAAGTCTACGTCTATTCAATCCATTAGGCCCCGGGTCAAAATCTTCTAAGATCCCGTCTAAGTGCTAACCTGTAATAAAAAAAAAAAAAAATTGGTAAAAAAAATCTATATTGGGTCCACATATGGGTCACAGGTTCAAATTCCGGAAATCCCTTGAATATCTTGAACGCTAAAATCCTGGCCATCTTTCAAATGAGCCCTGTTTCAAGTCTCTTCGTCTATTCAGTCCATTAGGCCCCGGGTCAAAATCTTCTAAAATCCCGTATAAGTGCTCACCTGTAATAAAAATAAAAAAATTGGTCAAAAAATCTATATTGGGTCCACATATGGGTCCCAGGTCCAAATTCCGAAATCCCTGGAACACCTTGAACGCCAATAATGTTTTTAAACATATTTCAAATGAGCCCGGTTTCAAGTCTCTTCGTCTATTCACTCCAATGATATGGCTTTTCCGGTTTCAAGGCCCCCCATTCAAAATTTTCCCAAAATCCCGTCTTGTTGCTCACCTGAATTCTTAAAAAAACACAAACATAATTAAATTTTTTAACGTAGTTTTGTTCCCAATGAATTATAGCCTACGTCACTCGGGAATAGTGTAGCTTACCAACGGTGAAAGAATTTTTTAAATCGGTCCAGTAGTTTCTGAGCATATTCATTTCAAACAAACAAACATTTCCCTTTATATAATATTAGTATAGATAAAGTCCATTGTTTAAAGACCAATGAAACTCGAATGATAAGAAACGTTAAATCCAGTTAAAAATGTTTGAAGCCGATGTATAGGAGATGGAAACTGGGTGTCGTTCGAATCAAAGTCAAACATGGAAAAACGTTAACTTCGGTAGAACCGATACTTAAAACATCAATGGTTTAGATAGAACTACGAGATGGGATGGGTGCAGATCAATGGGCTGATACAAATAAAGTTAATACACAATATTAGTATCAAATTATAAGCTTAAGTTACAAATATAAAAATTTTCTTGAAAATATCAGAAAATGAAAGGTCAGTTTATATAATGCTGTACTTTATAGTGGCCCGATTCGTATCATATCGGTGCTGTGTATATTGGATGATATGAGATGTGAGTTTACCCAATTTAAAGCGAATACGTTCATAAATAATACATACTTTTTTTCATTCAATAAATCGAAAAATAGGCTATAAGTTTGTATGGGGCTATTGCAAACTTAACCTAGTCGTTGCCGAGAAAAGTTTACACCTTGTGTAACTTGTATAATAGCTTGGAGAGCCACGAGTCGTACAAAACTTATACAGACAGCTGGACAGCCCAGATCCAAGCTCAGCTACTAGATCCGCAAAAACCAATTTCGGAGGAATTTTTTTTTCAATTAAATATTTTCAATTTTTAGAGAAATAAAACCTTTTTATCATAGTTTTGTATACTTTGAAGTTGAAATGACGCATCTGATGTTCAAAACCATCCATCCATCAAGTTTCCACTTCTTCGAAACTGACCAAGTGTAACTCACTCAATCGTATCATGTAGAATTGACTGGATCGCTATTGAATTTCTGGTTACTTGATGGGTACATATTTCATATCTATTCACGAAACATTGTAACATACAGAAAGGCGGTTAGAGACAATATAAAGGTGCATTGAAACGGGATTCGATCGAGCTTTGTTTGATCATCCATCCGTTCGTATGAAACTGATTTTCCCGGAGACTATTAGAGATAGAGCCACCATTTTTAAAACTTAGACTCTTCTTAGTCATCAATTTACTCGACACACATAGTGTAAAAGGGAGACCCCATAAATTATATATATTCCCGATCAGCTCGTCCGTCTGCCTGTCAGTAGTTAAACGTTTCATTCACTCAGTTTTAAAGATATTTACATGAAATTCGAAACGTAAGCTATTGACAGTCATAAGGAGTTAAAGTGCAAAAACAAACAGTAATGCCCATTTTAAGACATAGCTTCACATTTTCAAGTGTGCCACGCCCATTTTTTGAATTTTTGGATGAAAACATTTAATTTTTCTAAATGAAATCAATAAATAAAATCAATTCTAATGAGTGAATACTATCGATATGGTAAGGATCGGGCTAATAAAACAAAAGCCCTCCATAAAAATTTGACCAAAATCCATCGTGAAATTTAATCTAAGCACCTGACAAACATTCATACTATTAAAAGTGTTGTGTAACGGGTATTTCAGCTTCAGTTCTACATAAGCTAGCGTTTTTCCTTGTGACTCTTTTCAGTCATTACTAGTAATTTCGAGTACGGATAGCTTAATATAATTTTTTTAGAGGAAAATATTAAATTACATTATTTCTAAAAACACGAATTCATGAAGCCCGAGATGGTTGTGGGATGGAAATACCTCCACAAAAAACCAGCTCTCGAGAGGCCATCAAAAAGCGTAAACTAGTGTAATAGCAATCCATATTTAAAAAAGAAGCCATGGTTGATATGGGATCACTAAATTTGTTTCATATGGAACCAATTTGACTTATAAATAGTCCATAAATAAAAAGTTTATCCAGTTATTACTTTTTTTTGTTTAAGGGATTATACACAGTTAGGAGGTCGAAAAAAAAGGCATTTCTCAGCAAACTATTTGGTTTATTGATTTGAAACTTGGCAGGCATATTATGACAACCTTAAACTATATTCACATATTTTTTATTATCCAAATTTGCAGAGGTCCGCAAAAAAAGGACTCTTGCGGTGAGCACGATATCTCTGGACTGGATCATCTAAAATGCAAAAACCAAATAGATTTCATTAATATAATAAATAATCTAGTGATTAATTGAAGGAATTAGCAAAAAAAGATTTATTGACAAAATGGCGGCTACTCAAAGCAAAAGGTTCGATTTTTGACCAAAATTCGGCTTTTTAATTGTTTAAAAAAATAAAAATTTTCATCGGATGGGAAAATCCTTCGATTAATTACTAAAAAATATAGTTAAGAAGCTTGTGTAAAAATTCCAGACCGATCGGTTCAGCCGTTTCTGAGAAATCTTGCTCACCGACTTTAAAAACACCGTTTCAAGAAAAACGCGTTTAAAGTTTTAAAAGCACTTGAAAGCACTGCGAGATCTCTCGGCGCGCCTTCACTAATGTGTCTATAACTTCGAAAATATTTGTCAGATCGACTTGAAATTTTTGTGTGTGTATACTCAGATATATATATAAAAAAAAAAAACGATTTTTTGAAAATCCTAACTGTATATAATTCCTTAAAGTTCTTGAGTGAAAATGAAGTTAGAAACAGGCCAGACAAAATCTGTGTTTTTTTTCTTTTGGAAACCCGATTAAATTTAATTTGAAACGCCTAAATGGAATATTCTGCCGCAAACGACGTCTTCTTCAGATTGTCAACTGCTCTGATTAAATTCAAATGCTTAAAAATACAAATTACAAATAACAATTTCTTGCAGTGTATTATGTACTACGAAGAATTTTTTTTTTTTTTTTAAAAATTTTTGAACTAGGCGGAGTGACAGTCGCTTCCTTTGGTTGCGCAGTGAAAATTGCCTGTGGCGCCTATTTCGGTAATTTGTTGTGTTTGTCTTTTCGTTTCACTTTTCTTCTTTTCACTTTTTCCACATTTTTTTTTTTTTTTTGGCTTTGCATTTCTTAGTGTCGCTGGCGGCAACTTTGCTACCAAATTCTGTCTGTTCTTGTTCCTGTGTTGTTTCTGGCGACCATCAAAAAATGTGAAGTTGATGGCGGTAAAGCAAAGTAAAGCAAATTTTTTTGATTAATCAAAGGACATTTTTTTTGGTTTTTTTGTTTTGGGAGCGTTAAAGAAGCCAAAATTAATGTAAAAATGATGAGTGGAAATTTGTCAAGCTTATTTGCTTTCGTTATTTAATGCTGCCATTGAAGCGAATGCAGAACTGAACCTGAAAGTACATAGTGTGTGCGATTACTTAGTGTGTGTGTGTGTGTGTCTGTGTGTGTGTGTCTTCAAAAAAAAAAAATTATATAAATGTATTTGATTTGACTGGATTTATGCATAATTTGGTTATATCATTATTTTAGGCGCATAAATTTATTTAATATTTACGCGACCTTTTCTTTTCTTTTTTTTTTTTTTGCCTGTGAACTTGTTTATTTATTTATTTTTATGTGGGTCACAGCACAGGTACAGCATTTCTAAATTTTTATGATGAAATATGTTTTGGCATATTTTTTACGGATTTGTTATAATGCGTTAAATGGATTACGTCAAAAGAAGCTACGAATTATTTACAAAACTTACGCATTAAGGCTGTCAGTCAACAGCAAAAGCAAGGTGCTAATTAAATTGAAAAATCAAAGAGAAAAAAATGTAAATATTATTAATTTTTAAAGAATATTGCGCCAATTTTATTAATTTTATTTATTTATTTGCATATTTTACACAAATTTTTCTTTTTAAGTTCCCCCCGCGCTCTTCGTATGCATTCAATCCAAATATTCTCTGGTCACATCCAATGTATGCAGCAATGCAGCGTGACGATTACGTTCCGGAAATGGTATACGCCGCAATAGTTTACCATCTTCGGTGCTTATATAGAATGTATGCATTTGATCTTCAGTTGGTGGCAGTTCAAATCTTGGTATACGATTTGGTGGCAGCGGTGTCAGGCGTTGTCGTCCATCTTCGGTGTAGTGCAATGTAAATGCAGCCTGTGTCACTTTTTGTTGCTTTTTGCTCTTCATTATTTTTTTTTTTTTTTGTGTAAAATATGAGCGAATATTTGAATTTTGAATTTGGTTTTAAAAAAAAATTAAATTAAACTAGAGAAAAAAATACACTTTGAAAATTAATGCTAAGTAGATAAAAAAAAAAAAAATTTAGGAAATATATTATCATCGGTGGAACCGAAGCTTAAATAGCCGCCATATCTGGATTAATTTTTTTTTGATTAGGTAAAATTTAGAGAAGGAATGGCTTGGAGACAATAATACTACCAAAGTTTAGTCACAAGAATGGGATCCAATTTCAAACCAAGGACAGAACAATAAACATTTTCTAAAAAAAAAAAAAAAAAACAAAAAATAGAAAATGGGTTGTGAGTTTGTGTGTGGCTATATGTTCATCAGTAATGTATTGTATTGATAAGGGTGTATTGATAGGGTGGTTCAAAAATGTATGGAAAATAATTTTTTACAAATTTTTTATGCGCTCACCCCCTAAAAAAATTCTTATCCGGTTAAAAAATATTATTTTTCCAGGTTTCGACACTAAATCTATGAAAAAATTTATTTTCCAATGTTTTGCATGGAAACTTCTGTGGCTTTGCGGCAACATTAAATATTATCCTATAAAAAAAATACGGGTCTTATAATTTTCGATACAGAACAATCCCAGGGAGTAAGCACATACTACTTTTTTTTGGACCACCCTAGTAAACATACAACTGTGGTCAAAAAGTAAAAAGAATATGTTTGTAAAATGAAAAATCTTAATTTTTTCTTGTAAATTAATTTCATCCCTTCCCGATAAAATACACCTATGCCAACGTTTTTCCAATCCTCTTAACATGCCAAATAGTCCTTTTCCGGTATAGTCATCAGCGCCTTCTTTGATTTAGCTTTTATCTCCCTAATCGACTCGAAACGCGTTCCCCGGAGTAGTCTCTTAAGTTTTGGGAATAGCCAGAAGTCACACGGATCCAAATCAGGCGAATACGGTGGTTGCGGAACGATATTGGTTGCATTTATGGAGAAAAAGTCACGAAGAATTGACGCTGTTTTTCAAGAAAATTCACCATTTTTATTACCAATCGAGACTTGACATGTTTGAGGCCCAAAACATCTTTCGAAATGGTATTAATTGATCCTTTCGATACGTCAATTTCAGCATTTTTGGATGTGAGCATCGTTCGTTGAGGTCGATGGTCGACCAGGGCGCTCTTCGGCTCCAACACGTTCTCATATGTTGTTTATTTTGGTAGAGCTCGGTTCCCGTAAGCCTTCTTCAACATTTTTATTCCATTCAGAAAACAAAAATTTGATGACTCTTCTCTGGTCAATTAAATCAGACAGTGTAAAGATCGAAAAATGTACTCTTGGTCATTAGTAAACACAAGCGTAAATACATTACTGATAATGACATTGACATGAAATTTGGCTCAGATGTTATTAACAGTCCTGCCAACTCAAGAAAAAAGAACTAGCCCGAAATGCTAAGCCCGCGAAGTATAAATGGAAATTGCAACTTACTTTTTGCCCACAGTTCTATTTACCCCATTTGGTGTGAATACTTATTAAAATAATAAAGTATTCACACCACACACTATGTGTGAAGGGTTCAAAAGAAGAAAAATCGCTGAAGTCTAATATGTTCGACTCCAAGAAACCCTGAATTCAGTTTTTATTGTATTGGATTGGAGAAAATTTGTTGAGGCGCTAATCAAAGATTACATGACACAGAAGTATTCATGTTGGATACCACTTAAAAATGCGGCTAAAGAAGTGGGACCATTTGTAAGTGATCATTTATCGGCTTAGGAGAGTCTAAGTTTCAAATATGTTGGACCTGTCTGTTATAGTTTCAGAGATAATCGTTTTCATATGGCAGGACGGACGGACTGACACCTTTTTAAACAAGGAAAAACGTTAGCTTCGGTAGAACCTAGGTTTGATGTGGCTTTGTTTAGAGTCTATATATATACAGTGCCCTAATCTATATTAAATATATATAGTTTACTGTTCCTTATCACTTACATATGTACACATGGACTAACATAACAAAAAATTAGCCGTCGTTGTGTATGGAAGCTATGCATAAAAATGGGCGTGACATATTGGTTGTGACATACAAACTGCCTACGACCGAAAACCATTTAAGTTTCGACTTCGGATGCAAATTGTTTGGTATTAGCAAAGACTCTTCTCAATATGAAAGTATACCATAAAAAATACGTCTGCTCCAGTCCTAAACGTCGACCAACGTTTGGCTAGAAATTATTTAAATTGGAGCAAATTCGAGCAAAAAGATTAATATCATATATAATACCTTGTGCCTTGTATTCCATATAAGACAGCATTGACAGCCATTTTTTTCAATCAAAAGCTTTTAAATATCAGATGACTCAATAGAGCTGCCACATAAAAAGAGCTGCCATCCGGACAAAAAAAAATGTTATTTATCTACTTCAAAAAAAATATTGGATTAAACTCCTATCATTTTTTTTGACTTTATGCTCTCAAAATCGAAAATTCGCCCATAGTGCTATGTGTGACGGTTAAGAAAATGTGTAGAAAAAATGTGCGCAAAATATTTTAATAATTTTTACTTTATTTTTTATTCATTTCATAATTATAATTAAATAATTACATTAACAATTTACATACAATTAGTTCTATGTTTGCTCATTGATTGTATTTATATTTGAGTTTATAATTTTTATATTAATAAATAATTCTTTTTTTGGTTTCTTTTCTTCTAGTTAATTTTCATTACTCATACTTCACATAACAATTATTATTTTATTTTTTGTTTTATACACACATTTATATTTAAAATAAGTGCATAGGTTTTTATTTTTCTTTACCTGTATTCATATGAACTATATTAAATATTTACATATATAGTTTATGAGAGCTTTAATATGTATTTTCGCAATTTATATTAATTTGTTAAAAGAAAATTTCAAATTTGAAAAAATAAACTATCTGCCTTATTCTTGAAATTGCGATTTAAGATTTGCGTTAAATTCGTACGATTTCAAATGGTTCGTGTTCTGGCAAACGCAAAAGTTTTGTTTCATTTCCAAAACGATTGCAAATTACAAAGGTTATCGGTCTAACCAAATCGCAAATTTTTGTTGCTTTGTCTAAATTGACTGGTTTTTAAATTTAAATTTAAAATTTAAAATGAATTTAAAATCAGTCATATTAAGAATTACGAAGATGAAATCTATAAACATCACAGAATTGAATAAAAAATATTTTTAAATATTAAATATTAGTTCTAATACTTTTTTGTAATATTATTCATTTACTTTTCATTTCACTTATTCAAAACTTAACGATTTAAAATCGAAAATATTTTGCGATTTGCATTTGCCGAAGCACCAAAATTTGCATTTCGAGAAGTAAATCGTAAAATTTTTGAGATCGCGATTGCAGGAGCATGGCTGTATAAATGAGTGAAAGGCTATGTAATTTTTTTATTAAGAAGTATCTTGGTTTATATAAAAAGTCAGTTATGAACTTTTGACAAGCTTGTTGCCAGCATCCGGGAAGCCAATGCCTAATTCTGCAAAGAGTAGTTCGAGTCATCGACAATTATTGAACACCAGTTCTTTTTTTGAACTATTTTTTGAAATAAGTCTACTATCAAGTCTCTAGGTCTACTCATCGCAAAGATATGGCTTTCCCCGGTTTCCAGGCCCTCATTAGGCACCAGGTCAACACTTATAAAAATCGCGTTTTAGTACTCACCTATATTATAAAACTAACATAAAGTAAAGAAAAAAATAAAAATAAAAAAAAAAACAAGGAGAAACGTTCACTTCGGTGGAACCGAAGCTTAAATACTCGTCACACGAATCTTTAAACAGTTTATGTGCCTCGAGAGCCTCGAAATAAAGTGGCTAAGGGTCAATGGTCCAATACAACCCAAGTTTAGACCCAATCTTTATATCAAATGTTTAGCTAAAATTCAGATATAACAATAAAAATATTTTTTTAAATATCAGAACATGGGAGGTAAGTTTGTATAAGGCTATACGCTATAGTGGTCCGAACTGTATCATATCGGTGGTCTGCACATACGATGCTATAATACATGTTTTTTACCAAATTTACCTATTTTCAAAAAAAAAAAAAAAAAAACGAAAATGGCCGGAAAGTTTGTATGGGGGGCTATATGTTACCTACAAATGGGCGTGGCATTCTCATTCTCAAACTTAACCAGGCAGACAGACGAACAAACAGACGGACAAACAGCAGGCAGACAGACGGACATGGCTAGATCGACTCGTCTCATCGAGCTGATCAAGAATATAAATACTTTATGGGTTCTCCGATGTCTCCTTTAAACTTTCCGACAAACTGAATATACCCGTTTATACTATGTGTAACGGGTATAGAAATACATTTAAAAAATCTATTTCTGGTCCCCCACTGGTCCTCACTTCCAATATTCCCAAATTCCAGAAACATGTCAAAAGAATTTTTTAAATACCATTCATTTGTATTAAATTTGAGTTAAGTCTGTCAGTTTTTAAAAAGAATAGGGAGTGGGTGGGCATGGTCAAAAAAATAGTATGTTGTTACTTCCAGGGTCCCAGTTACACTTTGTGAAAATTTCAAGAAGACTGGACTTTTATTTATATATTTATTTGAAAAATAATAGTGGGCGTATGCGAGGTAAAAAATGCAGTATTCGTTCTAGGGTCTCATTTACACTCTGTGGAAATTTCAAGAAGATCGATCCAGAGATCTGGGCTTCTATGAAGCATAAACAAAAGGAAAAATCACAAATATAAAAACTAATGTGTTTTTGTATATAACACTTTTATTAAACCCTGTACCCAAAGGGTAAAAGGGTATATTAAGTTTGTGCGAATGTATGTCACAGACAGAAGAAGCCAAGATAGACCATATAAAGTATTTATATTCTTGATCAGCATTTGAAGGGAGTTGAACTAGCTATGTCTGTCTGTCCGTTCGTCTGTCTGTCCTGCTGTCTGCCGTATGAGAGAGATTATCTCGGAGACTATAAGAGATAGAGCCACCATATTTGACTCTCCTGAGCCGTCAAGAGTCAAGTTCACTTGCAAACGGTTTTTCTCTAGACCCATTTTAAAGGGTAGATTTAATTTGGCATCATTGTAAAGCAAAAACTATTTTGGATTTTTTTTCTCACACTTGCCACATACTTGGTGACCCTTTCATCTACTTAGAATGTGATAATTCAAAAGTGAGCATTTCATTTAAACCATTTCCAGTCAAAAAACTAAGTTGTTCAGTTATATTTTGATTGTCTTTATATTCGATTTAACATAGAAGTATTTCATAAAAAGATTTTGTCAACGATTTCTACAGAACATTTTTCAGGAAAATATTTACACAAAGTTTCTTTGCTTTTATTTTTTTAATCTCAGAGATCGGAAAAATTAAATCTAAAAATATTTTTTCAATACAAAACTAAAAAAAGTTCGAAAATACATTTAAAACTTCATAAATAGATTCAAGTGTAGTGATTTCCATTTAAATATTTCTTCATTTGGTATGTTAACTTTTGGCTTATTTTATATTTATATTTTACTTCATTTTATATGATTTGTCGCTTTAAGTGACTCTCTGGGCGCATTTCTATATTTCTAATTTCTTCTTTATTTTTTTTGTTTGCTGTGCTTATATCAAAATTGTTATTAATTTAATTAATTTCATTGTAAAGCTAACTTAAAGCCACACGAAATGTTGTCACCATTAGCAGCGCTAGTAGTGAACTGTTAGCATTTGCTAAAAAAAAAGATAAAAATAAAAAGTTGCAGTTTAAAATAAAAAAATATATCTTTGCGTACTACGCACCTCTTTTGAGCACCATTGCTATCCGTTAAACGCTGCTTATAGCCAGCGCCTTTAGCTGCTAGAATGGTTGCCCTTACTTTTGTCTCACGATGCCCTATAGGCGGTCCAATACCGATCAGATCAGCAGCACACTTCAATTCGAGCATATCACTTTTTATTAGAAAACGTGGATCTTCGATGGGAATGCGCAATTGTAGATTGCTTGCATAAAGTGAAAAACCTTCGCCATTGTGTTCGACCTCATTGCTTTGTGGCTGTAGACTACTTAGAGGTGCCTGAGAAAAAGAGAAATTGTGAAATTGAATGCGTAATGAAAATACAATTTAAAAAAGAGTTTATTTTTAATTAAACCAAAATGGCAGTTTATATTTAAAGGTCGTAAATGGTTTTAAATTGTTTAAAGCTGAAAATTTTGTTTTGTATATCCTGTACAAAAGTATTTTACAGTCAGGAAGAATGACAGACTCCAAGAATAAACACTTGAAAGATGTCTTGATATAGCTCAGCGCGTTTCTGCTCCCGTCCATTAGTCTGTCTTAGTCTTTCGTAAAAACCATATTATTTCGAGGACTATAATAAAAACCAAACTTGAAGCTAAAAATAATTATTTCCAGGAGAAAAACACGCCTTTTGAGGTAATCTTCATAAGAAGAGAGCCACTTTTCAGCAAGGCCATGACTCATCGACCGGAAGATTTGGTAATCGGAAGGTGCGATATCTGGAAAATACAGCTGGTGGGGTAGGGCTTCTTTTTAGCGTTTCCAAATTGGTATTGACCGGTTTTGCAGCATGTGGCCGAGCGATGTCATGTTGCAAAATCACTTTCTTGTGCTTTTCTTCGTATTCCGGCAATTTTTGCTCTAGTCTGCGGCTCAAATGCATAAATTAAGTCCGATAGAGTTTCCCGTAATCAATTCACTCGGTTTAAGAAGCTCGTAGTAGATATAAATCTTTTTTTTCGGATCGATTTGCTATAAATAATGCTATAAAATAATACAAATTATAATAGTAAAACGGGCTGATGAGTTGTTGTGGCAGAAAACGCAGCAGCGCTGTCCTCGCTGCTTTTCCATTTTTTATTAAACCGAAACTTCGAGTGTTTTCATTGATTCCATAAGTTACCCAATTTTTTAAATATTTATAATGTCCATAAAAAAACTTAAATCTAATCACCCTAATAATTTTCATATTAATTAAAAAAAAATATTCAAAATTTTAATTTTTTGAAAAATTTATTTTTTAATATCGGTTGACTCCAACTCCAACTCAAATTTTTTTTCCGCATAGTGGTATCCGATCTTTTGGATGTAAATCGAGTTTTCCATAATTTTGTTGTTGTTTTCTTTTATAAAGCAAAATAATTAGTAAAGAAAACAATTACCACATTTCGTACTTTAATTATTTTCTATGTTCTCTTAAAAAAACAATAAAATAAAAAAAAAAAAAAAATAAAAAAAAAAAACAACTAAAAACGTTAATTTCGGTAGCACCGAAGCTCACACGAAACTTTAATAATTTTCTTGATAAAATAAAAAACATGGAAGGTGAGTTTATATGGGGTCTATATGTTATAGGTGCCCGATCCTTGTCATATCGGTAGTATATTCAAACGATAACAGTAGATGTGATTTTACCCAGATTGGATATCCATAAATAAGAACTATTTTCATCAAAAAGCTGAAAAATGGGTGCTAGGTTTGCATGGGGCTCATATAAAAAAAAATGGGCGTGGCACTTTTCTTTGATATTGGATGAGTGTTTTTACCCATTTTGTAGTAAATACATTCATAAAAAACAACTATTTTCGTAAAAAAATCTGAAAAGTGGTGAGGCACCTTGGTTCTGACATACAAACTGCCTAGGAGCACAAAAAGCTTAAGTTTAAAGTTTTAGTTCAATATCTTTAAAACTTTCCGAGAAAATGCATTGCAACAGACAGACAGACGGACAGACTGTTGGACAGACAGAAAGTTTGACAGACAGACGGACATAGCTACATCAATTCGTCTCGTCGAGCTGATCAAGAATATATATATATTTTATGAGGTCTCCGATGCCTCCTTTATTGCGTTACAAACTTTCCGACAAACTGACAATACCCTTCACACTTTTTGTGGCGGGTATAAAAACAAAACTGGGAAAATCCCACCTGTTGTGATAGATACGAACGTCGAATATTATTTGAAGAACATATAAAAAAAATTTTTAAAACGATACTGACGAACTTGAGCCTGGGTTATCGAAATGCAATTTAATTACATGTAAGTGCTTAAGCTTAATCGAGTCACCAAGTTGATTTTAATTGAAGTTTTTGTACTCTAGTCGACCAGAGCCGATGTCAAACGAATCTAGTTAAGTTGAGCATCTGCCTAGCCATTGAGTTCAGTTAATAGTGCAGGGCTCTTATACGATTAGAACACATATTTTTCAATAAGAATCACCGAAAGTATTCTATGTAAGGTTTTTTTTTAACTGTGCAAATTATGAAATATTTTGATATGAGATCATTATTATATATAGTAGAATGGTATCAAGGTAAAACATCGTTTAAAAATATTTCTAAATTGGGTACAGGGTATCTTGTTCTTTTATTTGCAATCGATATATTTAATATTATTTCTTCTTTGGTATATAAAAGAATATTGAACTAAGACAGTAAGAAATGTCAGTTGCCAAGATATTCAAGCTGACTTATGTCATATTTAAATTTATTTTTCTACTTCATAGTAAAATTAAAAAAAAAATAAATATTGAATGTTATGAAGTGATTAAAGTGATACACTCAGTTGCAATCAGTGAAATGTCAAAACCAAATTAATGCGTGACAAAAGACCATGAAGAAGCATGCATGCAAATGTTGCAGTTAATATGCCTGCTGCAAATGTAACCGCATAAAATGGTGCGCCTGAGAGTATGCAGCAGAAAGTTATTTGCTTCCGTTACGACTTTAATGGCGAATTGTGTCAAAGTGCAAAAGTGACAAACGGACATACAGACAGACAGATTATGCAAAGTTAGATAAATAGTATATATACTTGCACTATATACTAACTATATACTATATATATTAGAGTGGCCCTTATTTTAAACATTTTTGAATTTCTATGCTCCCAGGGGCTAAAAGGGTTCGAAATAAATTAAAAAAAATGCCCCCCAAGTTTGAAGCCTTTATCTTAATATTTAGGGGTGCCCCAAAGCGATCAAAATTTTCAATGTAAATTACATGGGGTTTTCAGCATCGAATAATCAATTAATTATTCCGGCCACAGTAATTGTTCAAAAAATCTGAAACTTACCAAACTTCAACCTTATAATAGTAGCTATTCCTCAGAATTTTTACAGACATTGAGGTATTTTAATTATAGAGTTACAGGTAGACGAAAATTTCACTTTTTCTAATTTTTCCCTGAATTTGTTAAAAAATGAATTATATAGCCCCGCTAAGTGTACATTCAAGAATTATTGCTCTATTTTTATGCAGCGTTTTTTGTGATAAGAACGAAGCTGGCCTTGAAAATGCTCCAATACTTCAGGTGTGTCTTCGTAGTATAATAGAATGGCTTCAACTTCGTCACTTAAATCTACACGCGAGTTAAGAAAAGACTATCACGCCTCAATGTCTGTAAAAATTCTGAGGAATAGCTACTATTATAAGGTTGAAGTTTGGTAAGTTTCAGATTTTTTGAACAATTACTGTGGCCGGAATAATTAATTGATTATTCGATGCTGAAAACCCCATGTAATTTACATTGAAAATTTTGATCGCTTTGGGGCACCCCTAAATATTAAGATAAAGGCTTCAAACTTGGGGGGGGCATTTTTTTTAATTTATTTCGAACCCTTTTAGCCCCTGGGAGCATAGAAATTCAAAAATGTTTAAAATAAGGGCCACTCTAATATATGTATATATATATCGTATAAGCCAATCACGCACAGCAATAACAAAGTTGTTGTCGCTTTATGACAATAAAGCAGGAAATGAGGTCAGGCAACAAAAATTTTTTAAATAACTTTTCTACAATATTTTTATCTGCTACGCTCAATATTTGTTTATGTATCTAAAAGTTTAGTATGTGTATAAGCTGCATTTTATGCAAAAAGGGTTAAAAAAAAATTATAATAAGCAAACAAAATAAAAACAAAAATGTTGTAAAATTTATGGCTTGTGTTTTGGTGCTAAACAGATTTGGTGTGAAATAAACCGAAAGCACAAAGTACTTGATCCGCTTTAGTGCTTAACACTTTTTTTCTTTCATTTTTTAAACATTTTGTTTTCTTTTTATGCAATATTTGCTTTTATTTACGCTGTACACTGCGTATGCGTGATATGTGCAAAAGCATGAAGACGTGTGTTTTTTTTGCGAGTATATTTACGACTAAAATGTATGCAGTCACGTACCGTTTTGTTGTTGATGTACCATGTTAATTTTGCAACCGGATTTGACCATTCAGAACTGCAATTGACCAACATAATATCACCAAATTTGTATGCAGGCTTTATACCGCTGATATATGGATCGAATTTTGGTAGCACTGTAAAGAAAAAAGGACAAATTAGTTAATTAATTCGAATTCGACTTAATTAACACCTAAACAACCAATTTGCTTTTAGCAATTTAAAGTGTTAATTAATCTTTATAAATAATTGTACAAAACTTTTCATTTTGGTGTTCAACAGAAAACCGAAAATTTATAATTTGTTTAAAGTCTGCAAAACTTAACCTCAAAATGCTTATTGTGCCACAGAAACGAGTGAATTAAAACTAAACTGAAAATATCTTTCACAAGCTGCCAGTAGTCAGTCAGTCAGTCAGTCAGTCAGGAAACACTGAACAGTGTTATAAACTTTTTAATTGACTTAATACAAACCGAAAAATGTGCTAAAAGTTTTTCCAGTTTTCTGACCTGCTGCTTTTGTGTGTAGTCACAGTAAAGCATACAAAAACCAAAAAGAATTGTGCTGTTGTGCAGCGAGACTTTGCACCGTGGTTCTAAACTGAAATGATTTTGGCAGAAATTTGAAAAATAAATATAGAGAACAGCATTTATAGCTTGTGTTGGCAAAAAAATACTTTTGGTGATTTTTTCACAGTGTCGCACTGCGTCTGAAAGTAGTGATTTGCGCATTTCTTGTTGCTCAGTGAACGTGTTCACTTTTCGGCGGCCTTGCGAACAGTCAAACATTTCACTTATCAGTGATTGGTGCTTTTATCACTTTTCGCTTGAAAACAGAATCAGTACAAATTCGTTGGTACATTTGCCAGTCACCTGATATGTCAAAACGTGCAATTCACTGAAAGCGCGTTTTGTTAAAACGATTGAGTAGAAATCGATGTGAAATGTGATATTTTTTTATACAAAAAAGGAAAGAAACGACTCTTCGCTGATTGTTTTTTTGCAAACGTCGATTTTATCACTGTTTGCAGTCACTGTGATTTTCAAGTCGCAGTCGCTAATAACTCTTTTTACTAGCAATCGATTTTTTTTTTTTAATCAATTTGATCACGCACACTCTTACCGTCCATAACCTCGCTTGTCTTATATAGTTGATAATCCAGATAATCCAGATTCAGATCTGTTTGATTAAATGTTCACCTACTCCTCAAAAGAAAATGTATTTACAAATTAAGCTGCATCAAGTTTGGAATCAATATCGTCGTTTATTAAGGGAAATGCTAGGTATTTGTGGATCTAAAGAGTACATTACTCGGTCTCCGACGCAAGGATTATGGGGACCGTATGATATGATTGGTATAAATTGTTTAAAGAAGGTACTGAACGCATGAAAGACCTCAACGGACGATGCTCACATCCAAAAAGTATCAAAACAAGAAAAACCGTTAACTTCGGTAGAACCGAAGCTTAAATACCCGTCACACGGATCTTTTAAGAGTTTATTTGTAATCATCAGTGGTCACCTAAGTTTACACACAATATTAATTTATAATTTTGAGCTAAAAATACAGATATGTATAACAACATATATCTCGAAAATATCTGGAAATAGGCGGTAAGTTTGTATGGAAAAAACACCTAAAAATGGGCGTGGCACCATGATATTGGAAGAGTTTTTACCCAATATAGAGTAAATACATGAATAAATAATAACCATTTTCATACAAAAATTCGAAAGTGGGCGGAAAGAGTGTATGGGGGGCTATACCAAAAAATGGGCGTGGCTCATCTGATTTGACATTGGATGACATTAGAATGTTTTTAGCCAAATTGGAGTGAATATATGCATAAATAATTAGTAATTTTTTTCAAAAAATCGGAAAAAATGGAAAGTTTATATGGGGGCTATGCCTAAAAGAGGGCGTAGCATTTTGGTTTTGACACTGGATGACAAAAGAAATGTTTTTACACAATTGGGAGCGAATACATTCATAAATAATTAAAATTTTTATACAAAAAATCGGAAAAATCGGAAAAAATGGAAAGTTTATATGGGGGCTATGCCTAAAAGAGGGCCTGGCATTTTGGTTTTGACACTGGATGACAAAAGAAATGTTTTTACACAATTGGGAGCGAATACATTCATAAATAATTAAAATTTTTATACAAAAAATCGGAGAAAAAAGGTAAGTTTGTATGGGGGCTATACCTAAAAATGGGCGTGGCACTCTAATTCTCGAACTCATAATAGTCGTTGCCGATAAAAGCTTAATTTCCGAATTTCACCTTAATATCTTTATATCTTCAACGAAAAAGATGCTTAGAAATATACAGACGGACAGACAGACGGACATGGCTAGATCGATTCGTCTCGTCGAGCTGATCAAGAATATATATACTTTATGGGGTCTACGACGTCTCCTTCAATGCGTTACAAACTTTCAGACAAAATGAATATACCCTTCACACTATGTGTGGCGGGTATAAAAGACAACCAATATCGTTCCGCAACACACTTATTCAACTGATTTGGCTCCATGTTACTTTTGGTTATTTCCAAAAGTCAAAAGACCACTCCGAGGAAACCGTTTTGAGTCGATTGAATACATTCAACGTGAATAGGCGTGCGCTTTGAAGGCTATACCGGAAGAAGAAGACTTATTGGCATGCTTCGAGGACTTGTAGATGCGATGGCATAAGTGTATTATTTTGGGAAGGGATTATTTTAAAGGGGACGAAATTGATGAGGAAGAATTAATAAAGAGTTTTTGATTTATTCCATCCATTCCGACAACTTTTTGGACACATTGGTATATTATGAGGCAGTTTGTTGGCAGAAATTTTGAAACTTCTAAACCTTTATTTTATATTCCTGAGAATAGCGGCATTTGAATTATAATATTAAAGGGAATACAGTTTACTTTGTAATTTTATTAAGATCCGCATTAAATATTTTGAACAATTTTTTTTTTTAGCATTTTAGCAAAGTTTGACTCTATAACTCTATACGGAGCAAAAAGTTGCAAAAATAATTAATATCGCCATTTTATATACACAATGAGGAACACTATTGTGTTAGAAGTTAGAACAATCCATAAGAATCCGATATACTTTTCTTCCACGAAACATAAAAATAAGGTTAGTCTTGTCCAGGGCATTACTTTACAAAAACACATAAAAAACCTATATCACATTAAACATGTGTTGGTAGACTATCCTTTTACTCGATGTACCATGTACTCCATTTTTCATATTCTAGGGTTTTCTCATTTTTAAAGCAAAAATTAAATCAAAAGTTGACTTTCAGAGCAACGCAAAATAACAATGCTGCACAGAGTTACAATGATTTTCAACACCACTGGTATATTTTCTTTTAAAATAAAACGAAATTTTTGCAAAACAATTTAAATTTGGGCCCAGTGTGCTTTGGCACAATCACAAAATTTTGTAGTAGCAAACAAAGCAATCAAAACAAGTAAATAAACCAAAAAAAAAAAACAAAAAAAATTCAAGATGTGTACGAAAAAAAAAAAAAAAGGGACAGCATACAAAAGGTGTGCCACTGAGCGCCTCGTTTCGACCACAAATGTTGACCCTTGTTAGAAAATTTTATATTAAAAAGTCAAAAGTTGACAACTAACAAAATGAATTTCAAGGAGGCAAAATAGAAAAACAAATTATACGACAAAACGATATGAAGATGTGTCAAAGTTTACAAATCATACACAAAGATGAAATTCTTGCTTAATTAGCTGCAGTTATCAATCGACAGACAGACAGACGGACGGACGGACTATAAAACTTAAGTTAATCAGTAAATTTTCTTTAGCAGACAACAACAACAACAAAAAACAAAAGCAATCAAATGCAGTCAAGTGTTAAGAATTATTTTACACAAAAACGTTTTTGTGGTGAAAACATTTCACAAAGTTTTCGATTTTTGGCAAAGGCTAAAAGGTGATTTTATTACTAAAAGTGTTGATGTTGCTAAGAAAACAACAAAAACAAGAATCTTAAATGAATAAACGAACGAAAGGATGCATGAATGCTTCAGTTCGAAACTTGAGCACACTGAAAACTAAGTTAGTGCGCGGCACGCGGCTAACAGAAGACCAACATGACAAAATTCCCCAGATGATTGTTGGTCTGTCAACGACAGTGTAAACCAAACCAAACCAAAGCAATGAACGAACGAACGAACGAGCGAAGTAACAACGAAACAAGTTAAACAATGGAAAACTATTGAAACAAAAACATTGACAACCACAACAACAGCAGCAACAAAGCAGCTGAAGCATAGTTTAGCTTAGTGTTGGCAAAAATATCACTTTCGGTGATTTTTTCACAGTGATTTTAAAAATCGCAATGTCACTCTGCGATTGAAAGAAGCGATTTGTGATTTTCTTGTTTCTCAGTGAACATGTTCAGTTATCGGCGACTTTGTGTAACGCTCTTTGCGAACATTGAAACTGTTGATTTATCAGTGATTGGTGATTTTATCACTATTTTATCATATTCGCTTGAACACCGAAGCTGTTAAAATTCGTTAGTACATTTACTATTTACAAAAAAAAAAAAAAAAAAGAGCGGTCTATGAAATGGATAGAATGTTAAAAGCGCAGTTACTAAAAATATAAAAAACGCAGTGATTTGTGACATTTTTTTATACAAAAAGTAAAATAAACGGCAGAATGCATACTGTCGTCCATAACAAGTGTGACTAACTTAAACCGAAAATTGCAAAGAAATCATTTTTCAACTGCGCTTTTATCGTTTTTTTCGCGAACTGCGCTTTTGTCACTGTTTGAAGTCACAGCGATTTTTAAGTCCCAGTCGCTAATCACAGCCGCTAATCACTGCTACTCAAAAATCGATCTTTTTTTTGCCAACACTAGTTTAGCTGGCTTGAATGCTGCAACACTTTTATATAGAAAAAGGTGCTGTTAGTACGTTATTTTAGTGACATACTTCATTATTAGTTTTTATGTTGGTATACTATATAGTTTTTTATGCTTTTTAGTGGTAGTTTATATATTGTTGTCGTTGCTATCGTTTGATGTAAACAAGGGCATAGTTTTTACTACCCAATTTGTATAGCATACAAAAAACACACATTTTTATTAAATGTCAATTATTTTTGTAGCATATATTTTGCAACAATTAAATGAACTATTCTTGTGTTTTGGCCATAATTAATATATGAACAATTATTATAGATATAAGCATAATGAAAATAGTTCATATTATTACGTCGGTTTACATAAAAAGTATGAAGTATACTTTGTATTGAGATGCCATATTTTTATTTTACTTAGCAGTGTATGGCCTATTTAATATTAAGTTGTCTCTTAGTAACGAACGAAAAGATATGATAGTGAAGATAAGATTAACTGAAGATGTCAGACCACTTCAATTTGAAAAACCTAACTGATTTCTCATATTACGCCGTGTTTACACTTGGGCTGATTGCGAAAGCCATGAAGCCAAACAAACCCACTGCTGAAAAACACAGAGTTGCATTGTCAAAAAGCAGTGTTGAACAGCGTTAAAATTTAATATCTACTGCTACGAAACTTTGATTGCTAGAAAAAGCTACAACAATTGACTGAATTTTAATTAAAATTGGTCAGAAAAGAACGACATTTTTATTCTCTCGTCACTGTGTATAAGTTGCCGTTCTCTTAAAAAATTGTAGTAAATCGATGCGATCTATGCTTGGCGAAGCAAAAACAATACATTTTATATCGTATATGACTGAGCATCAAATGAAAATCTTAATTTTTAGAGTTTCAAATATGACATGAATATGTATATCGATATATCGCTAAATGTTTCAACATTAAAAAACATATCGACATGTCCTCGATTTATCGATATTTGTGGAATGTAAGACTATAGCTACTTTCTTTGCCACACCATGTTCCGAAAATATGCTTAATTTTACAATTAATTAAAAAATTAACAAATTTATAATTAAAAGTAGTCCAAAATGACTCATAAATTCATTCATTGGGTCGTGTAAATTAACCCATAATTATTTAGGCAAGTTTTGTTTAGAACTTTTATTTACGATTCCTTCTAGTGTGTTCTCGTAGAGCAGAAAATTGGTCGATCAGTGTAAAAAATGTGTTAAAAAGTGAGTAAAACACTCCTAATCCAAATGAGTTTTGAATGCACCATCATTTATAAAGCCATGGTGTAAATTTTGTCTGACAACGTGATGCATTTTTAAGAAGGTCGGTATTCCACATCTCTCTCTTCAATATGAATGCAATTTTTTATGAGAAGAGTACAGAATATATGTTTATAAGAGTTGACATAGCGTTGTATTTAAAACTTTCAAATTTAATTCCCAAAAGTTTTTGCATGGAAAAATGTAAGATGGGCGATAAAACAATATAAAAATTCTTTGTAACGCGATCCGACGCTTTCGAGTGGTTCCGGGTGTAACATAAGGCTTAAACTATAAAGCTCAACCTGGAACTACTAGGGTCGACTTTAACTCCAATGTTTTCCATGCGAAAACTTTAGTGAATTAAATTTTAACGTTTTCCAATCAACGCTATGGCCAGTCTAATGTTTATCTCTCTTTCTTTGACGTTCTACACCGTTAAAATTGTAAGCGCAAACTGAGTCGGAATACTATACCTTCTTATAATTGCGTCACGGCCCAAGAATACACAAAAATTAAAACTCATAAAAATTTATTTATATCAGGTTTTAAATGAAGCATCATTTTTTGAGGGAAAAGCGTACTGAATACAAGGTAGAATGTTCTATTCCAACCGCCATAATTCCCAGAAATGACACACTCCGATTATCACATATTTTGATCCATGAAACATGGTTAGACTGAAAATCGTTTCTGTGGAAGAGTTGGGTCTATCCGTGAAACGCCTCAAATGGCGAGACAATTTCGCCGTATTCGTATGTTGCTCGAAAGGTGGAAGAAAAATAATAAAGAAAAACGTGCATATACCCATCACTCGAATCTTTTAATGGTTTATTTATGATGCGGCTTAGGTAATATTTTGAGAAGGGATGAGTTGGAGTCAATGGTCCGTAAAAAACCTAAATTTAGTCAATAATGTGCCCAAAATTTTAAGCTTAAAATACAGATATAACAATAATGTTCTTAAAAATATCAGAAAATGAGAGGTGAGTTTGTTTGGGGTTGTATGTTATAGTGGCCCGATCCTTCTTGTAACAGTAGTGTATACATAAGATGACATAAGAAATGTTTTTACCCAATTTTGAGTAAGGAATTAGAGGTATATCTATCAAGAAAGAACGCTAAAATCGAGTATGCCCAACTGCAAGATTCCCTGTACCTTAAGTTAAGTCCTATCTTACTACCATACCTCTTTGTAATCGATTTTTATACAAAAACTTAAAAAAAGGGTATATTTGTATAGGTGCTATACCTAATTTTGTTCCACTCATTTTGGGATATTTCGTTGACACTATCATAGACATAATTTATACCGAATTAAGACTTTCTAGAATATGAAAAAATTATGTTTTTTGTGCAAAATCCCAAAATTTTGGGGTAGATTTGTATGGGGGTATCCTATCCATTTTTGCAAGTGCACACTTGACGGCTTAGGAAAGTATAAGTTTTATCTTTTATAGTCTCCGAGATAATCTTTCTCCTACGGCAGATAGCAGGACAGACATACAGACGGACGGACGGACAGACGGACATAGCTAGTTTGTCTCCCTTCCAATGCTGATCAAGAATATATATACTTTATAGGGTCTATCTTACCTCCTTTTGTCTGTTACATACATTTGCACAAACTTAATATACCCTTTATAGGGTATAGGGTATAAAAATGGTCGTGGCATCTTGGTTTTGACATTTGTTGACATTAAAAGTGAAGTGAATACATTTGTAACGAAAATTTGTATGTAGGTTATATTTTTAGAGTGGGCGTGGCATTCTGAATTTAACATACAAACTGCCTAGCTCGGAGAAAAATATATGTCTAAAGTTTCATATCATATCTTAAAAACTAAGCGACAGACAGACGGACATGGCTAGATCAGCTCATCTCTCCGTCCTGATCAAGAATAAATATACTGACAAACTGGATTACCCTCCGCACTATGTGAGATGGGTATAAAAACTCCGGTTTTTAATATGTAAATCCAAATATTTATTTTATTTTTATACCCGCCACACATAGTGTTGGGGGTATTTTCATTTAGTCAGAATGTTTGTAACGCATTAGACCCTATAAAATATATATATTCTTGATCAGCACGACGAGACGAGTCAATCTAGTCATGTCCGTCTGTCTGTTTGTTGCTGCGCGATTTATTCGCTCAGTGTTATTAAGCTTAATTTTTAAACTTAAGCTTTTCTAAGTCCTGTGTACTTTCTATGTTAAAATCAATGTGTTACGTCCACTTTTAGATATTGCTCCCATACAAAAGTACAACATTTTGTTAAGTTTTTATAAGAGAAAAATGTATTTATAAAGCGAATGGCTTCCAATATGGTACAAATGCTTCTTTTACCATGCCAAATCTACAGTTTAAAATTAGTTCAAATCGGACCGAGAATTTCTAAATTTTTAAGAATATTTTTAATTTGTTTAGTATTTTTAAATAAAATTTAAGGGGTTTTCTGGTTCGCAAGGCGGTTTTTAGACCATGTAAAAAAAAACGTATTTGAAAATTGAAAGACATATTTGATTGGATTTTTTTTATTCAAGTATAATTTAATTAAAGTTAACAAAAGACTCGTTTTTTTTTACGAGGGCTGTTTAATTAGTTATCGGCCTTCAAAGTACGTTGTCAAAAAAAAAGGTATGGTGCTTGCGGCCACGATTCCGAATTTCAAAAATCCTTTTTGTTCGATATTCTTAAATATAGAAGCTATAAAAAAATGCAAAAAAAAATTCGAAAAAAAAATTTCTCGAACCAGAATACCCCCTTAATAAAGGGTGATTTTTTAAGAGCTTGAGAACTTTAAAAAAAAAACGCATAAAATTTGCAAAATCTCATCGGTTCTTTATTTGAAACGTTAGATTGGTCCATGACATTTACTTTTTGAAGATAATTTCATTTAAATGTTGACCGCGGCTGCGTCTTAGGTGGTCCATTCGGAAAGTCCAATTTTGGGCAACTTTTTCGAGCATTTCGGCCGGAATAGCCCGAATTTCTTCGGAAATGTTGTCTTCCAAAGCTGGAATAGTTGCTGGCTTATTTCTGTAGACTTTAGACTTGACGTAGCCCCACAAAAATAGTCTAAAGGCGTCAAATCGCATGATCTTGGTGGCCAACTTACCGGTCCATTTCTAGAGATGAATTGTTCTCCGAAGTTTTCCCTCAAAATGGCCATAGAATCGCGAGCTGTGTGGCATGTAGCGCCATCTTGTTGAAACCACATGTCAACCAAGTTCAGTTCTTCCATTTTTGGCAACAAAAAGTTTGTTAGCATCGAACGATAGCGATCGCCATTCACCGTAACGTTGCGTCCAACAGCATCTTTGAAAAAATACGGTCCAATGATTCCACCAGCGTACAAACCACACCAAACAGTGCATTTTTCGGGATGCATGGGCAGTTCTTGAACGGCTTCTGGTTGCTCTTCACTCCAAATGCGGCAATTTTGCTTATTTACGAAGCCATTCAACCAGAAATGAGCCTCATCGCTGAACAAAATTTGTCGATAAAAAAGCGGATTTTCACATTTCGAACCGAACACTGATTTTGGTAATAAAATTCAATGATTTGCAAGCGTTGCTCGTTAGTAAGTCTATTCATGATGAAATGTCAAAGTATACTGAGCATCTTTCTCTTTGACACCTTGTCTGAATCCCGCGTGATCTGTCAAATACTAATGCATGAAAATCCCTAACCTCAAAAAAATCACCCGTTTCAAATGCTGCACACGAAGATCTTTTTGCACGTCAAATGATGTGTAGCAGGTATATAAGCTTCGGTCCAACCGAAGTTAATTTTTTCTTGTTTTCATTGCATGCACTAATAATTTTATGAAATATTCCTAATAAAATTAAAATATTTTGAAACATGAGCAGCACTTATTTAAAGTAGTCAAATTCAAAATTCACTAACATCAACGCATAACGAATACGCATTATGTACAAATCTAATTAAAGCTACAAAGTACAACAACAAAAAAAAGAGGAAAAAAAAATTCAAATTCGATTGTACCGCATAAACAAATCCTTAAGTACGCATTATGCAAATCAATACACTTAAAATAATGTCAATAAATAAATTTTTATCCAAAGTCAAAGTTAAGATGAAGCAAGATGAAGTGAAGCGAAAAAATGGTATACCGTACAAATTACGGGTATGAATGTTGCTACTGCGACGCACAACTTATACGGCATGAAAAATCAAACACGTTAAACATAAAGCTTAAGCAAAGCAGTACAAGCAATATCAACAGCAACAACAACAACAAATCGTTGAGCAAGAAAATTGCGACAAATAAATCATTTACTTGAAGCAATGGCGGCAATGGCGGCAACAATGGCGGCAATGGCGGCAGGCAACAACATAAGGAGGCCATTTGCGCCAAATGACATTAAGCAAAGCGCTCAACGTTACATGCCAACCCAAACGACATGACTGACAATCAATTGATTTGAATTTCAAAGGAAGAAAAAAAGAATCTAACAGATAAAGAATCACTGTGAAAATGCCAGAAATTTTACAAATACACACAAAAGGCTTGCATGCAGCAGCGAGAATTCAATTGAACAACGCGAAACGAAACGAAAGGAAAAACCACAACCAATTGCGAAACTTACATACCAATAAGAGCAATCAAACAAATGTTCTCAAAGGAATCTCAAAAAAAAACAAAAAAAAATGTAGAAGTAAAAGAACGCATAGAATAGATGTATGCCAGAATGATAGGCCTTGTAGATTTTAAAAGCCTGCAGCTATGATGAACATTTTAGATCGTTAACAAACCAACTACAAACGCCACAAATGAGTTTAAGCAAATACTTTGATTGTATGTGTATCTATAGGTAGTATGTGTGTGTGTGTACGTGACAAGATAGACAACAACACGCAACCATCCGTTCGTCCGTCCGTCCGTCAGTACGCAATCGAGATTATAAATTGATTCGTACAAAACTTCACAATTGAGTAAAATTTGTTAGGCGTATAACCGCTCTCGAAAACATTCATTCATTCTATATGCGAACGAGTATGAGTATGATGATGACAAGGAACGCGCACGATTTATTAACAATCATTACTCATATAAATGGATGACGCGTGTCACAATTTTCCAGCATTTATGTTGCAAACTTTTGAACTAGCGCGTGAACTATGACACACATACTCGTACACATAAACGACGCAGATACACAGATACACAGTTAGATACAGTTAGATAGATGGTTAGGCCTAAATCGTTATGTATGTATTTGTATTTGTATATACTAGATAGTCTTGTGTCTAAAGTGGAGTTTTGTCAGTGATAAATGAATAGAAAAGCGTGCAACGCTGCGGGTAACTGCACACAACAACTAAAAGATTGCTACATACAATTGGAAAAAAAAAATAAAGTAGGTGTATCTATCTCACAGTAGGCACACTCTTATTGAGATTGAGGGGGGCAAAGTTAAAAATTTGTTACAGCACTGCAATGCAAGCGGAACAGTTTTATATGCGTTAACGCTTCAATTGGTATCAGGGATACCGTAAACTGTTTTGCTGAAGTTTAAATATTGGAAACAGTTTACATACAACATAATTTCTCTCATAAAAACTCCTGAGAATCCCAAAATCCACCGACAGAAAATACCAAGTCATGGGTACGATTAGGAAGTTGTGAAGATGTGTCACAGAAATGAGGTTCGAAAATTCTAATAAAGAATCAAGCATTTGACCGAGGGTTGAAGCACGGCGCCTCTTTCTGCAAAGATGCACATGAAAACGTGGTGATAGATGTTCAGTAGTCACTTATGTTATGCAGGAACCACTTATCTACCTTACTTAGGGGTTAGGATGAGAATAATGCCGCTAGCGGAGAAGATGAAAATCTTGGTAACCCGATGGACCTCCTTTGGGGCCACTATGCAAAGGCTCAGACGAACTATTTGCAGAGATATTTATGACCGAAGTTGAAGAGTTGATTGGATCAACTCTTATGGAAAAATATGGACTGGGTAATGCATGCCCAGCGATTGGAACGTAAGTGTGCCTTGTCCAATCCTCAAAGAGACTCCGCAGTTTGCGCAAATTTTCGCTGTATAAGTCTTTTACCAATCGCCTATAGAATCCCATCTGGCGTATTGTGTAATAGACTAAAACCGTTCGTAGGAACTATAGGTGGACAGTACCAGAGCGTTTTTAAACCGAAAAAGTTAACCATCGACTACAGATCCTGGAGAAAACCAAAGATAAATCAAGTCGCTTTCGACTCGCCAATTACATCAACGTTTAACAAAGCACTGACTGAACTTCGTATCCCTGCAAAGATCGTTCGCCTCTGTATAAATATATAAATTGCGCCCGAGCTGATTATTGGCCTTGGCAGCACGCAAGGTTTTTCAAGAGTTTGCCTCTGTATGATAACTTTAAAAAAGACCCAAAGCGTTGTCAGGGTTGGTAAAAATTTCTCCGACTCCTTTGATAACAAGAGAGGCTTTAGCTTCTTCAACCATCTGATGGAGTCTATGCTACGTAAATGTCCACACGACGCTTTGGAGAGCAATATTTTCTTGAAACATACAAAAAAAACACGTGCAGAAAATGAGTCCCGCTAAATGGGGCTAACAGTCAACGAGAGTAAGACGAAGTACTTAGTATATACTTGCCGATCAACAACTTGCCTTGGAAAATCTGTGAGCATGGAGAATTTCAAGTTCGAGGTTGTAGAAAACTTCGTCTAGTTAGGATCAGAGGCATTCAATCCAAAGCAATAATATTGGAAATCAGACGAAGAATTACTCTGGCTAACCGATGCTACTTTGGTATCGGTAAGCAAATGAGAAGTAAAGTTTTATCCGGAACAGCAAAAATCAAACTCTGACATGGGTCATGGTCAGAAGCGGACAAATCAGCGTTGGGAACGTTTGAGAGAAAAATTCTTTGTAAAATCTTTAGACCTGTCAGAGTGGAAAGCGAGTATCATATTCGCATGAATGAGGAGATGTACCAGCTATATAAGACCACTGATATAGTACTGGAAATTGGTATCAAATAGCATTATACCATCCCAGCTGGGTGAATATCGTAAGTTATGTCCAGGCTTAGGGCTAACCAGTTGGAGAAAAGTTAAGCTTAAAAGGAGTTAGTTTCGGTCCTGGTCGGTAAGGCGCGTATAAATAAAGAAAAAGTGAAAGAAATGGCCAAGGAAAATACAATACAAGTGAGAGATAATTAGTGAGGAATTTGAATATCAATAACCGACACCCTTAAAATGGAATGAAATAATTTATCCAGTGAAAAGCAAATCATTTGTTTTACTCAGAATTTAGTCTTAAGCTGAGTCCAAATACAAATTTTCTGTTATGAACCCTTTGGACATTTAGAGGCTAAAATTTCGTCTATTAAAATACATCGATAGAACATTTGAAGTCTGTCTGACTGTCTGCTTGTCGTTTAAGTGATGCCAATATCCTTGTGCCGCCTATGGTGCTACAAGTTTCATTCGTTTAGTTTTGAAGTTATTAAATTAATATTTTAAATTAAACTCTCTATCCACTCAAAAGCATGACAGTACGAATCGATCTAGTCATGTCAACTGTTACACCTTTTCTTCGGTTAGTTTAAAAGATATTAAGCTAGTAATTTAAATTAAAGTATTTATTTCCCTTAAGCATATACATTTCCGGTCAGCTTATAATGCGAGTCATCCGTCGGTCCGAGTCGTCCGTCGGTTCGGGTCGTCCGTTGGTCCGAGTCGCCCGTCGGTCCGAGACGTCCGTCAGTATACGTAGCTGTCTTTTAATATTAATTATATAAAAAGTTTCATACTTTTAACTTGGAAGATATTAAGCTGAACTACCAAACATAAGCTTATTTTTTCACAAAGTATTGTATTTACATGCCTGATCAGCTCTACATAACGCGACGATCTTGTCGTACTCATTTGTTTCATTTTCTTAGTTTTGAAGAAATTTTAAACTCAAGGTTTTCCCTTTTTGTAGTACATTTACATATCTGTCAGCTCAAATGAAGGCTTTTCAAAAATAAAAAATAAAATCAGTTTGAACAAAATATTTTAAATGACGTTGCATCCCTCGTAGTAAATGTATGCCACTTTTTCTTCATTGCTGTTTGATTGCGTATGAAACTCATTTATAATTTTATTTAGTGTTTCTGAAATTACACATATTTTTTTTTTTTTTTGTTCTTGGAAAGTGACAAATTTGTTCTTTATTTTTCGACTGGTTTTTTTCTACCACTTCTTTTTTTCTATATGCAAAGTTTCTATGCGTCATAAATCACAATTGGTGTGCACATTTAGTCAAAACAAGAAAAACTTTAGAACAATAAATTTATATGTAGTGTTACATATATACTTAGTAGTTACTATATAGTATATACATATACGTGGTTAGTTATTTATTTAGTTATACATACCACCAACTGTCATATTGGATGCTTTATCGATTAATTTAAATTCGGGCGCATCACCGGAGACCTCACAGCGATATTGCCCGGACGAGTCCACATTGAGTTTCTCCAATTCAACATTGCAGATGAATTGATTGCAGTGCGACGAGCCATCAGCAATGGTGACACCTTTGACGGGAAACCAATTTGTTGTCGGTGGCGTTAGTGGTGAGTATCTATAAGATAGAAAATAGCAAAGCACAAAGTGCGCCAAGATAAAAATACAATTTCAATAGCTACACTACACACACACACACATTTGTACGAGTATGTATGTGTATGTAAGTTGCAAAAATCCCTAAAGTGTGACACAAAATGCATGTTTTACTATGCAAAGCAGCTGCTGCAAAAAACTAAAAAAAGGAAAAAAATCGAAAATGGATTTCTGTGAAGTTGTCGTCATCGTAATCATAAGCAGTGCTGCTGCTGCTGCTGCTAAAGAATTCATGAAAAATTGATGAGTGCTGCAAATGCAAATAGAACGAATTTGCTGCATTTTAAAAACTATTATTATTATTATTTTATTTACTTTATTGGAATAGTATATTCATTTGGTTACAAAGTTTGTAAAACTTAGAATAGATTTTGTTTTGTCGTCGGAAAGAATGCTTCGAATCGATGTTTATTTTTCAAACTGTTTTGGAAACAAAAAAAACTAGGCCTTTTGAATAGTTTATATGAAGAGTTTTGACATTTTCGATCCAAACACGTTGTGGTATAGCGATATAAGTACAAAAAGAGGGAAAAATCAGTTTTGGAATTCTCCTGAATATTCAAAATATACTTTTTACTCAACCAGACCTACCTGATTAGATTTCCGAACAATCTCAATTTTCGTTTTTTTCTCGCACAGTGTAATTTGCATAAAATTTATGTTTAAAAAGTTTGTTGAAATCATTGAGTTTTGATCAAACTCAAGTTGGTTGTTCAGACTTACAAAAAACTTAAAAAAAATAACAGGAACATTTGTCGAAAATATTTTTTTTTTACAATTGGTTGCATTCACATTTGTAGTAGAAGCACTACCAGAATTAGTTCGTACCCCCCAACCGTTTTTATCACAGCGCAATTTTTGTACCTTGTACCTAAAGGGTAAAAGGGTATATTAAGTTTGTGCAAATGTCAGCGACAGACAGAAGGAGGCCTATAAAGTATATATATTCTTGAACAGCATGGAAAGGACTGTCGATATAGCTATGTGTTTTCGTCCGTCTGCCTGTCTGCCGTATGAGAGAGATTATCTCGGAGACTATAAGAGATAAGGTTACCATATTTGCAACTTAGACTCTCCTGAGCCGTCAAATGTGCACTTGCAAACGGGTTTCTCTAATCTCATTTTTATTTCATTTCATTTTTTTCTCAGGATCTTCAAATTTATTAAAAATTATGCCTATGATAGTCCCAACGAATTATTTAAATTTGGGTAGGCCCAAACAATTTTTAGGTACAGCCCCCATACAAATTTACCCCATTTTTATATCAGTTTGTCTGAAAGTTTGTAACGCATTAAAGGAGACTTTATAGACCTCACAAAATGTAAATATTCTTGATCAGCTCGATGAGGCGAATCGATCTAGCCATATCAGCTTGCCCATCTGTCTGTCTATTTGTCTGTCCGTCCGTCCGTCCGTCCGTCGGTCTGTTCGTTTCTTCGAAGTTTTTTCGGTTAATTAAAAATATATTAAGTTGATATTCAGAACTTAAGCTTTTCCCTTCAACAACTAAATCAAGCATGAAAATGAAATTGCCACGCCCATTTTTAGGTATAGCCCCTGTACAAACTTACAGTTTTTTTCGATTTATTGTATTATCCATGAATAAATTCACTCCAATTTGGGTAAAAATACTTCTAATGTCTTCCAACGTCAAAACTAAGGTGTCACGCCCATTTTAAGGTAAGAACTTTCGACCATTTTGTAATTTTGTGTGAAAATAGTCATTATTTATGAATATACTACTGTGAAGAAAAAGTAAGAAGAATTTTCAATTTAAACTTCGCGAGCTTAACATTTCAGGCTAGCTCATTTTTTCTTGAGTTGGCAGGACTGTTAATAACATCTGGGCCAAATTTCATGACAATGTCATTATCAGTAATTTATTTACGCTTGTGTTTACCAAACGACCAAGAGTACATTTTTCCATTTTTACAATGTCTGATTTAATTGAGCAGAGAAGTGTCATCAAATTTTGTTTTCTGAATGGAATAAAAATGTTGAAGAAGGCTTACGGGAACCGAGCATTACCAAAATCAACAACATATGAGAACGTGTTGAAGACGAAGAGCGCCCTGGTCGACCATCGACCTCAACGGACGATGCTCACATCCGATTAACTATAAGAGACATTGCTGATGAAATTGGCGTATCGAAAGGATCAAATAATACCATTTTGAAAGATGTTTTGGGCCTCAAACGTGTCAAGTCTCGATTGGTACTAAAAATGCTGATTTTTTTTTAAAACTGCACTGATTTTTCGTGACTTTTTCTCCAAAAATGCAACCAATATCGTTCCGCAACTACTGTATTCGCCTGATTTGGCTTCGTGTGACTTCTGGCTATTCCCAATACTCAAGAGACCACTCCGGGGAATGCGTTTCGAGTCGATTAGGGAGCCAAAAACTGAATCGAAGAAGGCGCTGATGGCTATACTGGAATGGGACTATTTGGCATGTTTCGAGGATTGGAAAAAACGTTGGCATAAGTGTATTTTATCGGAAGGGGATTACTTTGAAGGGGATGAAATTGATTTACAAGTATAAATGAATATTTTTCATTTCACAAACAAATTCACCTTACTTTTTGTACACAGTAGTATTCATACCAAATGGAGTAACGGGGTATCTTGCAGTCGAGCATACTCGACTTCAGTAATCTTTCCTGCTTATTTTTCCCAAGAAACTATATTTATACAAATCTGTATTTTAGTTTGAAACTTTTGCTTCACATATGAACCCTTTCATAGTGATAAAGCTGAGTTGCATCGGAGCTTGGACCCTTACCCATCCCCATTACGAAATCCTGTCTAAGCCACTGATGATCATGTAAAAGCTATTCAAATTTTCGTGTGATAGGTATTTAAGTTTCGGTTTGACCAAAGTTAACGTTTTTCCTTGTTTTAGTATTTAACATATTTTTTCATATAAAGCGAAGCATAGCTTTAGTTTGTAACAAAATCCTTTTTTTTTAATTTTTCTTTTTAATAGAATTTTAAATTCATTTTTACAACATTTTACTGCTGCTTATTTTTTAGTTTTTATTTAACATTTTTTTGCCATTGAAGTATGCATCTATTTATCTGTTTTTTTTTTTTTGCAATTCGAATGTATTCGTTTTTATCAAATGAAACACAAAACTACTTGAAAAAGCAATAAATTTTATTTACCTAAAATTTGCTGCAATTGTTTTTGTGGCACAATTGATTATGGCAATTAAAGTTCGCTTATAGCACTTTATGTTAATTTTTTTATAATACAATATTAAAAGGATTTTTTATGTACATACATCCTTTATGAATATATGCAAATTGTAGATATTTTACAATTTTATTATGCCAACAACTCGTATAGCATTGTGCAATTAAAATATTCGTGCTTTTGCTATTTAATAATTATTCATTGCTTGGTTTGTGTTTGTGTTAGTCAGTTGAAGTGCTTTGCGTCACACATGATTCATTTGATTCCACTTGAATATTGTTGTTGTTGTTTCGTTCGGTATCAAATGAATATAAATAATTGAAACTAAATATATGCTCAGTCGCGACCGCAACGCTAACAAATCAAAATCAAAATCAAAATTTGTTGCGGCATTTTAGGCGTAAAAAGTCGACAATGTATGCATTTAATTGTCAAAAGTCAAAGTTGCGGGTTAGCGCGTGTGTTACAAGCATTGTGGCCATATTGCCATCTGACCGAATGACATCAATGTGTGGCTTTTGCTTTGCTGTGGATTTTAAAATAGATAATTTTTGTTGTTGCAAAATGTATCTGTTCAATATTAATGAGTACCTAAAGAGTTATGATTTTAACTCTGACAAAGTTCGTAAGTTTATATAATTGAAAATGAATTTCTCGTAAAAAAACATAAAGAAGTGGGGGGATACCTTACAAAAATTTAGAAACGAGTAGCTTCTTTTCTTTCTTTCTTTGGACAAACTAGCGAAAGCTCTATATGCGGCCTCTATTTTAATTTTTTTCTTTTACTTAAAAATAAATTTTAACTTAGATGAGCTGTATAGATTTGTAAAATAATTTTTGAGAGACAGACAAGCTTGATTTGTTCTAAGCATGTGAATAAAAGTGCATTATGAGCCATAAAGGACTCATTTACGATATTATATATTTATTTAGCAATAAGCAATAAAATATTGTCTTATATATATAAAAATGCTCTGATCGTTTATACGAGGCTTATAGACTTGAAAAGTTCTGAACCGTTTAAGCCCAAATTTTGACGCAACATGCGTTCAGGTTCGAACTCGGTTTTTATCTACTTTTTATGTTGATAACATATCTGCGATTGCAAATATATCAGTTTTTTAGCGTTTCCCCCGTGCCTCTACTGGTGCGCCACCTGCAGGCCGCCAGCTGTCCATACTGTTGCGCCACCTGCCGGCTGCCAGCACTCATGCATGATAAACTGTACAGAAATTCAAAACAAAACACTATATGTGTGTGAAAAAATTGGCATCACTGCTTCTCATAGTTCCAGTTTAAGAACTATGACAGATGGAATGAAAAGTGTTATCATAAAAAATTTTCGTCCTTGAAAGGCAAAAAGAAATTGTATCACTATAATCTATCTCTCATGGTTTTTCGAGTTCATGCCACCCAAGAGGTCGAATTTGGGTTGTCGCACTCGTCGCGCAGAAATACAAAGACGGGAGGTTTTGAATATATCTGAGGGACAGCGGAATTCGATTCGAGAGACTGAGCGGCTGAGAATAATGCAGATGTACAAGGAGGAATCAGCAGAAAGAAACTACATATAAGTCAATAGACACCGTTGTGGAACTAGAGGAAGCCGTCAATTACCCAACGGAATTTTTAAATTCACTCGATCTGCCGGGGATGCCACCACACCCACACATACTGAAATTGAAGACAGGTGTGCAAGTAATCCTGTTGCGGAACATCAATCAACCGAAACTCTGCAACGGCACGCGACTCGCAGTCAAGAAATTGATGAACAATGTAGTGGAAGCAACAATATTGACGTGGCCATTCAAAGGTGAAGATGTCCTCATTCCTCGAATTCCCATTATTCCAAACGATACACCTTTTCAATTTAAGAGATTGCACAATTTGCCACATTGAAGCGTGGAAGGGTACAGCTAGTATTTCTATAATTATGTATATACTAGCTGAAGTACCCGACCTTGTTCGAATGTTAAAATATTTTTGTAACACTAAACTAATCAAATTCTTCCACTGCCCATATTTCCAATCGATCATATATTTTCTGCTCCTCTTTTGTGTTGCCCTCCGCCCATCTCTCCATTGGATCACACTTCTCCCGTTTCTAATGTTATGTAAACAGAGTTTCATTCAAAGTGACCACGCACACCGCA
>JAEIFJ010003013.1:0-26364 GCA_018903435.1 Leucophenga varia | reverse complement strand
GCGTTTACTTTTTAACAAACGCTGCGCCAATTTGTTGCCATCGACAACATCATCCACCAATATAGCCGCCATTTTGAAAGTAAAGCCCTAGACTAAAAATGTTGCACAACAGCAGCAGCCCTTAACCGTTGTAGCACAACAGCAGCGACAAATGTGGCCAGTTTGCAATTTTATGACATTTTCAATTTACGCCATAAAATCTGCATGAGATGCGTTTTCTTCCATTTCAGCATCGTCCTTGTCTTTATTTATTGCATCCTTCATAGTATTTGAATTATTTGCAAGCAATTTGCCGCTTTTCACCTTTTGTTTTTGTGCAAATTTTTAGTTTGTTTTTTTTTACATTTCAATTTTATATTTTTTTTTTTTTTTTTTTTTGGCTTTAACTGTTGCAAATGAAATGCTTGCAACAAACAAAAAAGTGAATTTTTTTTTTCCTCGTTTTATTTCGTTTAAAATTCATTCTGATACACACCTGAAAAATTCCTGGCCATCCTTGTACCACTTCACTGAATTTAAAGTGCGGTTGCCCATTTCATAGCTGCAGAAGAATAGCTTCGCTTTGTGTGCAATATCAATGATGCGCGGGACGGAGAGGCTTGACATGTGCAATGCCTGATGCAGTTGAATAACTGCAAAAGAGTCGATAACAAAATATTTATAACTAGTTACTTACTTATAGAAATATTTATTTTTATATAAATTGCATAAAATATGAAATACTAAATATGAAAATTTTATAATAAATCAATTGATTTCGTTTTGTTCTCTTTTATTATTTATTTTATAAAACTTTTCTTTTGAAACTGTAAAAAGTATTTGAATAGAATTCAAATTTGCAAATAAAAAGTAAATTGAAAATTGACAATTTTTATTGTAAATGTTATGAAAAACACTTTAAAACATTTTAATAAATAATAAAAAATATATATATTTCTTGAAAACAATTTTATTTATAATTGACTACTTGCAACAAACAAAATTTTACAAAAGGAAGAAAAGCGTTAACTTCGGTAGAACCGAGAAGCTGAAATACACGCCACACTAAACTTTGATCAGTTTATTTTTAGAGCCCTGCACAATCATTCAAAAATGGCTTAAAAAAGAATACTCAGAAATAAAAACGATTCGACTAACTCAAGTCTACTGCTAGAAAAATGATGAACTCGATTCGACTCAACTCGTTTTATTTGGTACGAGTCGACTCGGGTATGTCAACTTCAACGCAAGTCTAGTTGGATACTCAAAAGGTACAAAAAAAAAAATGATTCAAATGACTCGAGTAAAACTCGAATCGTATACCAACTCTCGGATAATCGAACAAAACGGTTACTCGTTTACTCCAGTAAAAATATAAGCTAAATCGAAACATTCGCTTATTCAGATAATCGAACAAAACGGTTACTCGTTTACTCGGTAAAAATATGAGCTAAATCGAAACATTCGCTTATTCGTCTCTTCGGCTCGAGACTCGATTATATCTGTTTGTCGAGTTAATCGATGCATGGCTCTAGTTTTTATATGATCATCAGTGACGTTGATTATATTCCATAAGTGGTTGGGTGAGTATATTATATAAAAAGCTTAAGTTTGGGAACTTTCAGGCTGATATCATTACAACTCTCCGAGAAGAATGCATTGCAATTGACAGACGTGCAGACGGACATATTGGCTAGATCGATTCGACTCGTAGAGCTGTTCAAGAATATACATACTCCAAAGTCTTCTTTAATACATTACAAACTTTCCGGAATAAAAAAAAAAGAGAATATATATTGGAAGGGTACCATATAAATTTGATGTTTTTTTGAAGTGTCTCTCTTTGTTTTAGAACCCTCTTTCAACTTGTAAAATGCGAGTAAATCGATTGAGCCATATCTGTTCTACCGTTTCCAGGGCAACCACAAATTTGTTTAAAAAACTTTTAAAATATACGTTAAAATTTTAAAATATACGAGGAGTTACCGATTTACCATTTCAATATCTTTGAAACTGAGCCATTGAATCGTATAACAGTAAACAGACAGATAGATGGACATGGCTAGAAGGATCGGTTCATTTAAGGGGTTAAAAATGTTTAAAAATCTAAGCGAAATTTATCCGGCCTTCGGACTGTCGCTAAAATTATTTTACAGTTTTTGTGTTCACCAACCACCTTTTCCCATCGTCCACTTTAAGAATCATTCAGACTTTTTCCCGCTCTTTAATACGCAGTTTTTGTAAACTTTGAGACCATGCCCTCGACGTTCTATCCAATGGTTCTTCCGTTTCTATTGATCCAAAGGAACCTAGCTTCATGTGTACCGAAATTCTTTTCTCAAGCTTAAATATTTAAAAAAAATACTATGAGTTTCTGTATCGATTCTCATGGGGCTACACCCACGGAGCATTCGTCCAAAACGATATTAAGTTGGATCCAAACATACACATTTACAAATCTCCGTTAAAATGGTGTTAAGTTTCGGAGACTATAACAAACCAAAACCGTGATTTGAGTTTTTATATGTGAAAGATATACATGGTCTGCAAATTAGCTACAAACTTTCCGACAAACCAAAAATATATATTACGTTTATAAGAAGAGACCGATAACCGATAATCATACCATCGTTCTGACGTTTTCGTACTAAACTTTTCGAAACAGGATAGAACAATGGCAAAGAAAAGTTTGGAGCGTTAAATCGTCGCCTTTATCACTGCCGCTGGGAACCACTCATTACAAATATTGCTCATAAACGTAATTTTTGTGTTCGAAAGTAAATCAATTTTGATGAATACAGCCATGATTAATTAAATTAAAATTTTAAATAATTATTTGCTACTAATGGTAAATAAAAACAGTTATTTAAAGCAATAACTTCTTCTTCTTCTTCGATTCCTGAAACCTAATGGGTCAGAGGGTGTCAATAGCTGCTCTCCACCTCGTCCTGTTCTCTGCAAGGGCTGCAAGTTGACTCCACCCTTGTACGTTTAGTCCTCCTCTTCGACCTCTACCATCAAGAGGATTCCATTACATGGTTTTTTGTGTGATGTTGCCCAAGGGCTTACGACGTGTATGCTCAATTCATTTCCACTTCTAATGCATGATCTTTCTGCTGAGCGGCTCGATGTTAGCCCTGCGGTACACCTCCCCATTGGAAATTCTATTCCTCCAATGAATTCGGAGAATGCTCCTCAAGCAGCGGTTAACAAACACCTGACGTTTGTTTTTGATGGTTGTGGTTACCTTCTAAGTGCAACATCCGTAGAGTAGCACTGAAAGCACGATATATTTGAACAATCTGACCTTAAGATGTTGTTGTAAGATCGTTGTTTTGCCAAATGGGGAGACATCATACCGTAAATAGATCTGACTTTGCTGATCCGGCTGCAAACATCCAGCTCAGTTTCGTCTTCTTCTGCAAGAATGCTGCCTTGGTATGTGTAATTCTCAACCATCTTGATTTGTCGTCCATCGATTAACTCTCGATGATGCCCTCTCAAGCGATGTGACCAGCAATAACTACATTCTTTAAATTTGTAACCGATAGCAGTTTTTGTCATATACAATACAAAGAAACGTTTTGGAAATGAAACATAACTTTTTCGTTTACCGGAACACGAACAGTTTGAAAACGTAGAAATTTACCGTAAAATGCAGAAAACGTGAGAATCTTTGAGCTATTCCCAGCGTTGAAAATTTTTTTTTTGATGACTTCGTCACTAATGACTGATTGGTGACATGTCGTCGGATGTTTTACCATTGGCTAGTTTAAAATAATGGTCAGGAAAGAGGCTAGCCGCATTGGTGACTTTCCCGCCGGGTTAAGTCCATAAGTACATGATATATATATTATATATATGTTTTTGGTTTCATAAAAAAATTTTCGTTTAAATGAGAAAAGAAATCATATAAAATTTCGTATTTTAAAAAATTTAAAAATAAATATTTCTTCCGCCTTTACACTCAATCTCCTTTATTTTTTAACCAAAGTCATATATTTTTGTGAGAAAAAGTCGGCGAATTAATTAACTTAATTCTTGCACAATAATAAAAAAAAAAAAAAAAACTAACTATTTTCGGCAACGAAAGCAACGAGTTCTAAATACTTTTACTACATGTGTACCTATGTACTAAGTATGAACTTTTTGGCTGACCGGCAAAATAATTAGCAAAGCAAAAATGAACAAACATTGTGAACAGGGAAAGAGGAGTTGAATGCGAGGCATGGCAACTCTGCTATGGAACGGAAACGGAAGCAACAGTTTCTCGTTATAGTTTATGTGCTTTTTGGGCGTCGTCATCATCGTTTTGGGTAAGTTAATACTCTAGGATACTATATTTTATTACTTTTGTGGTTGCTGTTGTTTTTGCTTTGAATGGTGTGGGTGAAAAAAGGACTTCTTTGCTGCTGTTGCTTTTGTATGGTACGAGTAATTATAACAAATAACAAAAATTAACTTATGTGCTACATAAATTAATGTTGTAATGTACTTAGTTGTTGTTCTTGTGTTGTTTCAGTTGTATTTTTTCGCTCATCCTTTTCTATTTTACTTCCTTGTTTTTTTTTCTGCCATAAAAGTTGTTTGACCAAAATTAAGCGCCGCTGACATGTGCGATTGTGGTGTACCAGCGCGTATTTAATTTTATTTCATAGTTTTGGGTTTTCCACTTTTTTTTTCTGTTTAGTGAAGTGTAAAATTTACATTGTTGCACAGTTGAGCATAAATGAAATTACTTTTCAATGTGCTTACACTGCTACTATTACAAATACAACAACAAGAACAAGTAATAATAAGTGCTAATGTAATAATCCATTTGTTGACAGCAACTAAGCCGTTTGCTAACCACAATTTTTTTCCGTATCCTTTGTGCTAAGAGTGTAGGCATTATGCTTATCATCATTATTAACAAAATCATTAGCAATGACGTTATCCTCAACACGTATCTGTATGTCTGTCTGTCTGCTTGTTGAACGATTCGATTAGCTTAGAAAGCAATTAATGTGCTAAGCACAAAATCACATTTGCTACATATTGCTACATGAATGAAGAAAAAAATGGAAAAAAAAATAGAATATCTACACATAAAGAAATTAAAAAGGATTTGGCATCAATGACAGGCGTTAGACGTTTTAGACGTGTATGTGTGTACAAAAAGGATATACGCAGTAAAGTATGCATTGAATTTTTTCTTTCTTTTTGGCTTAAGCTTAGGCAACAAAATAAATAGATCTGCTGCTGCTTCGAGAAATGCCTAAAAATACATGAAAAAAAAAAAACAATTAAAGGCGCTAAGGCATAGCTTTTCACAGTCTATGGTTTGCTTCTAATTGCATATATGTATGTGTTTCTGTATCTGTGTATGTGCTCATTGCTCGAAAAAAAAAAAAAACTAAACTCTATTTGTGTGTGTGTCCTTGTTGTCTTGCTAACAATTTATTACATTTTTTTTTGTTTAGGTTTATTTAAGCATTTTTCTTTAACTAACTTTTCAATTAGTACATTTTCTATAAGATTGACCTTGAAAGAAACGAATTTTGAAGGTGACACAGCGAAGAACGATTACGTAACGACTCGAATTTGCCAACGTTTTATATGTTTCGTTCTACAACAGATACATATAGTATATAGCAAGTGCTCTAGGGTCTCTGTTCCATCAACCTCAATCGGCTTATGTGCTGGAGTTGGAGTTTTTTTAGCGTTCGATTATGCCATCTCAATCTTTTATAACGCTTAAATAAAAAAAAAATGATAATATTAAAAAAAAATACTTTTGAAGAAATCTATTTCGGATCCGTCACGTGTCTTCAGGTCAAATATTCCAAAAAAACCCCAGAAATAAGTCAAAAGTATTTTTTAAACATCTTTCCTTTGTATTAAATTTGAGGAAAATATGTCAGTGATACCTCTCTCAAGGTCGTATAGTCATTATCTGCTGCAATGAAGCCGCAGACGAACTCGCTAGATCTGGCTCCTCTTCGCTTCTTATTGGCTCGGAGCCTTTCTGCGGACCCAGTTGGGCTTCAGCCATAAGTATAACTAGGTCCTCCGCAGAATCTCTTCAGCAATATTGGATTCAATATCCGAGCCCACGACAAGCTAAACAATTAGCTCGCCCTTTCTACCTTAAATACATCGTATATCTCAACCGTCATAACCTCAGGTTGCTAACTGTCTACCTTACCGGTCATAACAGACTGAGATATTGTCTTAACAAAGTAGACCTGTTCCCAGAATCAGACTCTGCTTGGAGGACGAGAAAACTAGTAAACACATTCTCTGCGAATGTCCGGCTTTGGCCCGCTTCAGACTCACTGTCTTATTGCTGTTTTATCACAACCGACCAAATCAGAGTCAGGAAGCTCTCCTGCTTATTAAAGATGCGGAGAGCATTCTCTGTCCATTAAACTAACCGTTTTTCATGCCGGGCTTGGGTACAATCGACTCTTTTAGAGTCGCAGTGCTCTTTAATTTCCAGTTTTCGGATGCCTACCATGTTTCTATCTGACTCTGTGCTATACTTTCGCTTTGACCCGAGGCACAACGCCAGGCTTTTATGGATATGGTTATACATAGTTATGTCAGTGATAAAATATTATTTTTAAAAAGTGTGTAAATGGGTGGGCAAGGGAAAATTCTTGGAAGATCGGTCTTTAAAAAAAAAGTGCGCGAATAGGTGGGCGTGGTCAAAAAGAAATAGACTATTATTCGTTTTAGGGTCCTAGTTACATTCTGTGAAAATTTCGAAAATATCGGTCCAGAAATCTGGGCTCCTATAAAGCACAGACATACATATTTTGGGAGGGATCACCCTTATCGCTTAGGGTTCTAAAAAATATTCTTAGACCTACTGAACATACATAAAAAATTTCATAAGAGTCTGTCAAGCCGTTTCTGAGAAGTTTTGTTACAAACAGTGGGACAGGAGAATTGTATTTATTAGAAGATATAGAGAAATAATGGCACGGTTGTTTTATCTCATTACCAGCTTTGAAATGTTTGTGTTAGTTCCCAGCGATTTTAAATTTCTTGGAATGTTCATCTTCACCAGAAGCTCGCAGGAAATTAGTTAAGCATGAGTAGCGCCCTGGAACTCACTACATTGACCTAGTTGATTAAAAAGCTTTTCCACATTCTAGTGTTTTGTGCGTTCCCTGGGTCCTTACTCGCAAAACACACAAGAAATTCTAATATTCATTACGGGCCTTTGTAGAAAGCGATGTTTTAAAGTAAAACCGAAGTTTCGATTAAATTGAAAATATACATTTTCTAGAATTTCTTTCCTTGGTAAAATAATTTCTCAAACTCACCAGAAATGAACCTCGCCGCTAAAGCAAATTTTTAGTGTTTCGGTTTAGTAGATTAATTGACCACTTGCATATTCGGCAAAACTTACCGTTGAAATATGTTTATTAAATACAAATCTAACTGGCTGGCTGTTCTTTGCAAATAAAAGCGATCTCTTACTTTGGTTTTGCTTTTCTTAAATAAATATTTTTAATATTATTTTAAGTATAAGATTTTATTTTCATCAAATTAAAATACAAACAAAGCTTATTTCAGCTTCGTCTTAAATTCAAATCTCATAAAAATATATTTTGCTGACTTATTGTCGGTCAGTTAATATCACTCAAGCATATATGGCACATATGTCTGAGTATATAATAGCATGATTTGGCAAACCATTGCCCTGGCTAAAAGATAATGAATGCGTTGACGTTTAAACATTCAACCAGCACAGCAGCATCAGCAGCATCAGTAGTTCTAGAAGCCATGGATTTAATGTGCCGAAACAATGATGAATTAGTGACGAGACAAAATTTTCTCAAGCGAAAAATAATGAGGCGTTCTATATAGTACAACCCCAATACAAATTCTACGAACATCCGTTCGCTATCTCATGCTATACGGATTCATTTTATAGAAGTTTACTAGAGACACACTCATCTTGTGTCTTGTCGCTTCTGATATAATTTTTCGTATTTTGCCATTTAATATGCTCGGACAATTTGCGATGAATTTAGTTGATTGCTTTCCGGAATTTTTTTTCGTAATTTTCGACAAATGTATGCGAAATACTGTGCAGCAATGCGTTAAATTTAACAATGAAGAAATAAGAATTTGTGTTATGGCTTTCAACACGAGAACTAATTTTAAATTTTTATTAAAGTTTTTTTTTTTTGTGCATAGATTAATTCTTGTAAGAATATACTTATGATATTTTTTTTTCGTGTTGTGTACTAAAAGTATGCTACGAAATTTATCATTGTCAGTCAGTGTCATTAACATGTTGATTTTTTATACACTACACATACATAGTATGATGTTGGGTATTGGTTGGTATAAGATGCAGAAAAAGTTTGTTGTAGATTATTTAAAAATTTCAATAAAAATTGTGTGAAGTGAACCATATGAAAAGCTTGACAAGAATGGCTGCAGTTAAAAATTCAAAAGAGTAAGAATGATATGCTTAGTCTCTTAGCCAATGTTTTGTTTTGGGAAGAAGATTTTTATTAAAATTTTGAGCAATATCTAAGCTGTTCACTTCACCCCATCTTATACTACTTTTTTGAAGTAATCATATAATTATAAATTATAATATATTGGTTGGTATAAGAGGAAGAAAGTGTTTGTTGTAGATTTGTAAAAAATTTCAATAAATGTTGGGTGATGTGAGCCATAAGAGAAGCTTGACAAAAATGTCTATAGTTAAAAATTTAAAAGTGTTAAAATGCGATGTTTAGACTTTTAGCTAATATTTTGATTTGTGAAGAAGCTTTTGCTATATATTTTGAGGTATAGCTAAGCTGTTCACTTCACCCCATCTTATACTAATTATTGAAGTAACCATATCATTATAAATTATAAAATATTGGTTGGTATAAGATGAAGAAAATGTTTGTTTTAGATTATTTCAAAGTTCCAATAAAAGTTGGGTGAAGTGAACCATTTGAAAAGAGCGACAAAAATGGCTATAGTTAAAAATTTAAAAGAGTTAGAATGCTATGCTTAGACTTTTGGCTAATATTTTGATTTTTGAAAAAGATTTTTATTACAATTTTGAGCTATAGCTAAGCTGTTCACTTCACCCCTTCTTATACTACTTATTGAAGTAATCATATCAAAGTAATCAGCTTATATTTTAATTGTTAGAATTTGTTTTATTCATCTGTATAAGGTATCAAAAAAGTGATAAACAAATTTCACATTTTAGTGTAGCGTATATTATAATCGACCAACTGAATTGTTTTCAACTTCTTATTTTACTTCAATTTCACTTGACTTAAAGTAGATACACGTGTGTATCTTTACATTTTATATAGATCTATCTTTCGTCGCTCTATGTTGTCGTCGTCGCATGTTTAATGCATTAATACTGTCTGTCTGTCTGTCTGTTTGTCTTGTTTACTTTTACCAGCACACGCACATGTCCTGAAATATATATTTAAGCTACTTGTTATTGTTGCGCTATTAGTTAGGCTGTTATTCTTTTTCTTTGTATTATTTTTTTTGTTTACTGGTTTGTCTACCAAACCGCATAGCAGCAGCTTTAACTTGAAGAAAACTTAACTATCTGATATATGTACGTACGCACGTATTTGTTGATATAGAAATATTTAAGTACAAACTGTCGTCATGGATTTTTCTTTTTCATGTTGCTGTCTTACAAGAAATATTGCAACTATTTCCGCAAACATTGTTATTTACTTTTATTTACATACATACTATATATGTATTATTTTTATATATTGTATTTTTTATTTCATTTTTGTCCTGTTTTTGCGTAACTTTTTCTTTAGTTATTTCAGATATTTTATGAAATTCATCATAGTTTTTTTCTCATATTGTTGTGTATTTTTACTTTATCTCGTTACTTTAATAATTCAAGCAAAAAATTGAAAACTTAAAGTTAAACTTTAGTAAAAAATAAAACTGTTCCTTACATTTTTTTTTACATGCAAATAAGCAAATAAAAAATTTAAAAGAAAAAATTATTAAGCCAATCCCTTATATAAGAGGAAGTAAAATGGAGTTTCAAAACTAAATGTTTCTCTTCAAATGATAATTAAGAGTTAATTTTTTTGACAGTAATTTTGCAATTTACGACTATGATAAATTTGTACGATTTCAAATTCTTCGTGTTTCGGCAAACACAAAAAGTTGTGTGTTCATTTTCAAATCGTTTCCTTGCATTGTAAATATATTGGAAAAAAATTGCAATCGGTTACAAATTTAAAATGTATCGGTCTAATCAATCAAAACTTTTACGATTAAGTTTTCGGGACTTAGTTTTATATTAAACTTTGAAATCATATTAGTACATCCAGAGATAATTGTAAATTTTGTGAACTCACTTTTTTCGGAACTCAAGAAACTATCGTAAACGGATCTAATTTTTATGGCCGTCACATGGTGTGAACGGGTAATATCAGTTTGTCTGGAAGTATATAACGCATGAAAGTAGCCATCAAAAACTCTATGATGTTTACAGCCATAGTCAAATGTTATTACACAACGAAATTTTTTTTTGCACACTCAACTTCCTTCCTTCTTCCTACTGTTGCTATTGATGTCAGACTATTATAAGATATGTCGTTGTAATCCTTGATCTATCCTGAATCGATCGATGTCTTATTGGAAAAGATAACGGTATATCGAACCGAGATTCAAGCGAATGAAGTAATGAGTAGCGGCCGTCAAAAGTTATTACACACATTTTTTTTTCCGTCAAAAGTAATTACACAAAACTCAAACTTGAATATCTTGGTCTCTATTGAGATAGCAATGAAATCTTATAGTGTAGGTTGTAGGTTTCTTCGAGTAGAAGAAAACGGTATGCTTAGAATTTTCGGGGGACCTTTAGGGAGAAAGGTTTTCTAAAAAAAAAAAAACTAGGAATAAAAAAATTGTTTTATGAAAAAAATCCGACAATAATTGACCAAGTTATTTAACTTTTTCTATGAACACATTTTTCAAAAATTAGGCTTTCTAAGAATTCTAAGCATTTTCTTAAGAATTTAAAAACAAAATTTTTTAAAAAAAATTTGTTAAAAAAAGTTAAATAACTTGGTCAATTATTGTCGGATTTTTATCATTAAACAATCATTTTACTCGTAGTTCTGTGTACTTTAAGAAAACCTTTCTCATAAAAGTAGCTTTCGAACAAAAAAGTGTAACAAAAGTACGATAACCTTAAATGGTTTGAAAAAAAAATGGTAAAAATTGCGTTTATCTTGAAAATACGCAGAGGTACGATCAAAAATGTCATAATAATGTCATTGCCCTCAAAAGGGCAAAGTTTTTTCATTCTAAAACATGTTAAAATATTAAAATCGGTTTGTAACTAACAGAGATATTGCTCTTTAAGTGAAAAAACAGGGAACATTTGTTTGTTGACCCTAAATTCAGACCCTAAGGGTCCCCGAAAATTCTAAGCATACCGTTTTCTTCTACTCGAAGAAACCTACAACCTACACTATAAGATTTCATTGCTATCTCAATAGAGACCAAGATATTCAAGTTTGAGTTTTGTGTAATTACTTTTGACGGAAAAAAAAATGTGTGTAATAACTTTTGACGGCCGCTACTCATTACTTCATTCGCTTGAATCTCGGTTCGATATACCGTTTTCTTTTCCAATAAGACATCGATCGATTCAGGATAGATCAAGGATTACAACGACATATCTTATAATAGTCTGACATCAATAGCAACAGTAGGAAGAAGGAAGGAAGTTGAGTGTGCAAAAAAAAAATTTCGTTGTGTAATAACATTTGACTATGGCTGTATGTATTATTATGAATTCACTTCAAATAGGGCAAATTCTGCATACACATCTGATATGATATGGATTCTTAATAACCCACAACGAAACTTTTATGCAAATTGACAACTTAAACAACAAAAGAGAGAAAAATAGAAAGAGACAGAATACGTATACACCACCTTGACTAATTGCATCATGATGTGGATATTTTAAGGAAAATTTTGGTTATATCTGTATTTTTAGCTTAAATTTTATATACTACTGAGCCAAAAAACTAGTCGAAACTGGTTTATAAATCAAAAAAAAATCTTTATTTATTCTTCCTCATCAATTTTGTCCCCTTCAAAATAGTCCCCTCCCGATATAATACACTTATTGCACCGCAAGCTTCTCCGCAGGATCATAGGTGCGCCAAACTACGTCAGGAACTCCGTCATCCACAGAGATCTAGGACGTACCGTCTGTGCGAAATGAAATTCGGAAATTCGGAACACGCTACATCACCAGACTGGAGTATCATGATAATCACTTAGCATTAAACTTACTCGACAACAGTCAACACACAAGGAGGCTCAAGAGAAGTCACCCCCTGGACCTACCCTTCAGACCTGAATTGAACTGGTGAAATTATTGCTCTTTTCGTTGATTGTCACCCAATTTTGTAAAAAGTTTTAATTCATATCGTTTGTGCCAATAGGCACCAACCTGTGATGTTCCCTTTCCATGTGATGTTTATTATTACTGAGAAAATTTGCTTATTGTCTCAAATAGACAGATTGTAAATAATCTAGAAATTAAACAAAAAAAAAAAAAAAAAATATACTCTTCCTTATCAATTTAGTCCCCTTCAAAATAGTCCCCTCCCCGCTTCTTCAGAGCGCGCGACGATTCACGTTGAATTTCTTCAACAACTCAAAACGGAAGCAAGAAGTCAAACACAACCAAATCAGGTGAATAAGGCGGTTTCGGAACGATATTTGCTGCATTTTTGGCGAAAATGTCACGAAGAATCGGCGCTGTTTTTCAAGAAAGTACACCATTTTTAGTACCAATCGAGACTTGACACGTTTGAGGCCCAAAACATCTTTCAAAATGGTTGCTTTTGATTCGCCGATTTCATTATGATCGACCAGGTGCTCTTTGTCTTCAACGCGTTCTCTACCTTCTTTGAACAATTAATACCAAACAACTGTTGTTGATCTTAATCGAATAACTTTAAAGCAGTTCACTAACAAGTAAACCTACCCAAGTGCCCCTCTCCGATTTCAATGAAATTTGGCACAGTTGTAGTACATCGAAAAACATTAGACACGTATTTTTTTTATAAGGGCCCTTAAAGCGTTTTAAGGGTGAAAACCACCCCCTAATTTTTATACCCTGTACAAAGGGGTACATTTGTATGGGGGTACCCCTTAAAATGGGTCTAGAGAAAAACCGTTTGTAAGTGCACACTTGACGGCCTAGGAGAGTCTAAGTTTCAATTTTGAAAGCTCTACCTTTTATAGTCTCCGAAATAATCGTTTTCATACGGCAGACAGCATGACAGACGGACGGACGGACAGACGGACAGACAAAGCTAGTTCGACTCCCCTTCCAATGCTGATCAAGAATATATATACTTTATAGGGTCTATCTTGCCTCCTTCTGTCTGTTACATACATTCGCACAAACTTAATATACCCTTTAACCCTTTGGGTACAGGGTATAAAAATTAGGGGGTGCCCTTAAAACGCTTTAAGGGCCCTTATAAAAAAATACGTGTCTAATGTTTTTCGATGTACTACAACTGTGCCAAATTTCATTGAAATCGGAGAGGGGCACTTGGGTAGGTTTACGTGTAAGTGTAAGGAAATGACAATAGTCCAAGATTTTGATAACATTATTACTGTTTCAATTCTTCATTTGAGTTCTGTTCATGAATATTTTTATATGCAAAAGGAACATTCAAATAAAGATAACACTCATATAAAATTACATTTCAAGCAAATATTCTAAGGGAAATGCTAAATTTCAATTAAAAGAGGTAAACAAAAATAACGATAACTATAGATACGGTTATCGATGCTTGCTCATCTCTAATGAACTTTTTTTAATATGCAAAATGAAGCGTAACAGCATTAATAGATTGTAGATAAATGTGTTATTATATTTAGACATATCTCATTCTTCGATTTGGTTCATTTGTTTATTTAAAGACTTAAAAATATAAATTACAATAAATGTGATCACGATTAAGGATGAACCAAATGCGAATATGTAATGCTGGGTAATTTATTCAGTAAATAATATTTAAAATATGTTGTGTACTACAACCGTTCTATTGCTGCTACTGCTGTGCTTTGTGATTGTTGCTGCTGGTAATAATTTAAAATTAAAAGATTTACAAAAAAATTCTAATTCATTCTTTCAAAGTTTCTAGAAATGAGCAACAATCTTGGGGCTTTATCAATGTGCGACCAGACGCATACACATTCTATTGGCTTTATTACACGACGGCAAATGTATCGCATTATACAGAGAAACCGCTTATAATATTTTTACATGGTGGTCCTGGTGCTTCAGCGACTGGTTATGCCAATTTTATGATGTTGGGACCACTCGATGTTGAGGGCAATGAACGCAAGCACAGTTGGATAAAATATGCAAATATGCTCTACATCGATAGTCCCGTAGGCAGTGGCTATAGCTATGTCGAAGATGAGCATGCATATGCATTGAATGATACACAAATAGCGCAAGATTTAGTTGCATTCATGAAGCAATTCTTTAAACAAAATGCGGAATTTGAAAAAGTGCCTTTGCATATATTCGGACATAGTTACGGTGGCAAAACGGCACCAGTTTTTGCCTTAGAACTCTACAAAGCCGGTCAACGTGGAGAATTGCTTTGCAAACTGGAAACGCTAGCACTGAGCAGCCCATTTACAGCACCGGAAGAGCAGATACTTTCGTATGCTTCTTTTTTATGCTGCAAGCAGGCCTAATCGACTATGTTGGCTATAAGCAAATTTCGACTTTGGCTGAACGCAGCATTGCGCTTATCAAACGCAATGAAATGTTTGCCGCTTTTGAAAATGTTTATGAATTTGAGCAACTTAAAAAAAAAATTGGAAAACGCTTGGAATAAATTTAATATACTAACGCCCTTTTCGTTGGATTCGAATGAGCAACAACAAATGAAAGCGGCTACTTTGAAATTGGAAAATCGAATGAATAATTTGAATATTGTGAATGGTTTACATTGGACCGAATGGAATGGTACAGTTTATGAAAAACTTCAGACAGACTTTTTACACAACTGTGTCAAGTGGTGAGGTATATTTTTTTTCAATATTTTATAGCTTTGTAAAATAATTTTGTTTTTGTATTTTTTCAGTCGTTGCATTACTTGAAAATACGCCAATACGAATTGCAGTCTACTTTGGCATTTTTGATTCGATTATAGTTAGCTCGGGTATAGTCGAATGGGTCTATGGGTATGGAATGGTCTGGTAAAAAGATTTTCATGCAGCATTACGCGGTCCAATTGTGATTAATAATGTATTGGAAGGCTACAAAAAATGCACAAGAAAACTAAAGTTATTTTGGGTACAACGTGCTGGACATGATGTACCACAAGATAATCCTGCAGCAATGATACAAATCCTAAATGAAGTATTACATGAGGAACAGGAATATTAAAATGTTTTTAACAAAATTAATTAATTAGAAATTATTTTCGATTAATCAAATGAATTTAATGTAAGGAATTGTTTAAACTTTCGTTTTCTCATTAAGCTCATTCGTTCTTATATCAAGAACGATTTGTTCTTAACAAAATGAACATTTACAAAACGTATGGACAGAAAAAAAAAAAAATTCAAAATAAATGATGCAACAGCAACGTGTATTACGATATTCACTACATTGCTCTATCATTTTTATACCCGCCACACATAGTGTGAAGGGTATATTCAGTTTGTCTGAAAGTTTGTAACGCATTGAAGGAGACGTCGTAGACCCCATAAAGTATATATATTCTTGATCAGCTCGACGAGACGAATCGATCTAGCCATGTCCGTCTGTCCGTCTGTCTGTCCGTCTGTCCGTCTGTCTGTCCGTCTGTATATTTCTAAGCATCTTTTTCTTTGAAGATATAAAGATATTAAGCTGAAATTTGGAACTTAAGCTTTTCTCGGCAACGACTATTATGAGTTCGAGAATTAGAGTGCCACGCCCATTTTTAGGTATAGCCCCCATACAAACTTACCGTTTTTTTCCGATTTTTTGTATAAAAATTGTAATTATTTATGAATGTATTCGCTCTCAATTGTGTAAAAACATTTCTTTTCTCATCTAGTGTCAAAACCAAAATGCCACGCCCTCTTTTAGGCGTTGCCTCCATATAAACTTTCCATTTTTTCCGATTTTTCCGATTTTTGTAAAAAAATACTATTTATTTATGCATATATTCACTCAAATTTGGTTAAAAACACTTCTAATGTCATCCAATGTCAAATCAGATGTGCCACGCCCATTTTTTGGTATAGCCCCATACAAACTTTCCGATCATTTTCGATTTTTTGTATGAAAATGGTTATTATTTATTCATGTATTTACTCCATATTGGGTAAAAACTCTTCCAATATCATGGTGCCACGCCCATTTTCAGGTGTTTCTTGCATACAACCTTACCGGCCATTTCCAGATATATTCGAGAAATATGTTGTTATACATATCTGTATTTTTAGCTCAAAATTTTAAATTAATATTGTGTGTAAACTTAGGTGACCACTGATGATTACACATAAACTCTTTAAAGATTCGTGTGACGGGTATTTAAGCTTCGGTTCTACCGAAGTTAACGTTTTTTCTTGTTTAATTTAAGCTTTTGAAACTTGAATTAAGCACGATTGTTCTTAATATAAGCACATTGTGCTTGAGTTCATACCGAACCGAAAGAATTAAATACAGGTTATTATGAAGGCGTTCAAATGATCAGCCTTGGTAGTAAATTTAAAATAAAAATATTAAATAAATTATAAACTAAACCCTTGCACGGATAACTCAAATAGGACTCGAAATGTATCTGATTCATTTCGGAATCGATTTCAACTAAATCGATTTATTTCTAACCGAGTCAAAATAATTTAAACAATGAAAAATACAAAATACAAAACAATACACAATTTCTACCACCCACTTTCTGTAGCTCTTGGCAATATGAGACTTCTTAGAAAAGCTATCGTATGTTGAAATATTATTCATGGATATTAAAGCATGATAATGGAAATATTAAAATCTTTGCATATTTTTGTGCAGTTTAAATTATTTCGTTATGCCATTTGCAAAGCTTGAAAATGTTAAAAAGTGAAATTTTATTGAATTGTGTCTCAATAGAAGCAAAATGTACAATACATCAATAAGAATTGAAATACGTTTCATAAAAAGTCTATTTGTAGACTTAAATTGCAAAAGTCAGAAACTCCAACATGATTAAAAAGAAAGAGCATAGATAGAATACAAGAGGAAATTCGATAAAAGTTGGTAAAATGCGAAAACGAGAAAATCTTTTGTGCATATCTAACACTTACAGGTATTTTGTATGTGCACATACTTATGTACCTTCCCAATGGGATTTTTTGCGTGCAATTTTTACTTCTTTCACAAGTTGTGTATGGAGGCGAGACATTGAAATAACTGATCCTCCGTTCGCATCCGACAATTCAATTTAAAAGCTTAAAAAGAAATTACCCCAAAGTTTTACGAGTTATAAAATTCTCTTGATAAGACTTCCTGTTTCTTTTTTTCAAGCTTCAAATTGAATTTCCGTATTCGAACTTTTTCATTAGGTTCGAAACGTTCGCTTCAAAACAAACACAACTTTAGTTCGTGAAAAAGTGTAGTGGAACTTCGATTTTTTTTGACATTTTGGAAAATTTTCAAAATTATGTTAGCTACGCCATCTTGAATCAATATTTTCGAAACTGTTGGATGGATTTTATTAAAAATTATAGGCAATAAGTTTTTAATTTTATATTGGAACGAACAAAAATAAGATAAAAATTTGTACCAAAAAATGTTAAAAACATTTTTAAAACAAATTTTTGTCAATTTGTCCACATTTTTATGTTTAATAGTTCTCGAGATATTGCAATTTTGGTGAGAGCGAAAAAGCGAGTAGCAGCCCTAGTTTTGGTATTTTTTGGTATATTAAATCTTAAATTTAATGCTAGTAAAAATATTATGAAAAAAAAAAAAAATTATGTACTAAAATATTCCAACAAAAAACATTTCAAGATTGGTTAGCAACACTGGTTGGTAATGGCGTCCAAACGTCATCGGTCAAAGTGAAAAGTTTTCAGTATTCTTTGCCATTTCATCATGTAAAGAGTTTCAAACGAGCAACGATTGCAAATTGTTGAAATTTACTATCAAAATTTGTGCTCTGTGAAAAATGTGTTTTATCGAAGTGTTGTGTTCAGCAATGAAACTCATTTCTGGCTCAACGGCTACGTAAATAAGCAAAACTGTCGCATCTAGGGTGATGAACAGCTTCATACTATACAAGAATTACCGATACATCCCGAAAAAACAACACTTTGGTGTGGTTTATGGGCTGGTGGCATTATCGGTCCATTTTTCTTCGAAGAGAACCGTGGAAGAAACGTTACCGTCAAGGGCGACCGATATCGACTCATTATACGCGACATTTTTTTCCCAGTTGGCTCAGTTGAACTTAGTTCACATGTAGGTTCATCAAGACGGCGCCACACTTCTCACAGCTTATCTCTCGAAACGGCCCTGTTAGTTGACCCGGCAAGATCATGCGATTTAACGCCTCTTGATTATTTCTTGTGGGGCGATGTGAAGTCGTTAGTCTATGTGGACAAGCCGAACACGATTGTATTCTCAGGCGTTGTTCGTGGAATACAGACCAAAACGTTCGAAAAAAGTTACTCAAAATTCGATCTTCCGAATGGGTCATTTGAAACATTCTTCCCAATTAGACAACTTCCCAATTAGACAATTCTTGCGTCATGCATTTTCGACTCAATTTTAAATGTAATACATACAATATAATGCAAACCAAAAAATTATTTTATTAAAATGACAAATGACATAATCAGCTGTTTTGCACTTGTGCAAAACCTCGTGAACAGCACAATTATGAAGTACACAAAGTTAGTGAAATGTGTTTCTGAGTAAATCCACATTCCAACAAATCCGAGCAGCACTTTGTGACAGGCAGACGATGCATATCTTATGGTAAAAGAACTAAAGTGAAGCCAATTGAATGCATGAGAAAGTAGTCGAAGAATAAGTTGCTTTCAAGATAAAGTCATTGAGTTGGAAAGTACATATTTCTTACTGCATACATAGCAGATATGCATGTACATCGATAACCGAGTAGTCTCTAGCAACAAATAAAGGTGTGGGCTGCGTTGTATATTCATATTTTGTATTAGTTTGACATGAAATATTTTGTTACTAAAAAATGTATAAAATAAAACGCAGCAAGTCTCAAGTGTGCCGTATGCAGAGAGCAATCAACTAACGAAATATAAAAGAAAATGGCAATGCTAACTGTTTATTGACAGCTGTTCCAGCTGTTCCAACTTTTCGCTCTTAAATTGCACCACAGCACTACACAGTGCCGACATGCATAAAGTTGTTCGCATGCACTAAATAATTTTCGTTTCTTTTTATTTTTGTTTATAAAAATTAATAAAAGAAAAAAAGAGAAGTAGTAAAATATTTCGTTGTAATTGTTTCTATTGTTTTAGCGCGAAAAAGTTTTTTAATCATTTTTACGAATGCATTTTTTTTTGTTGTTTTTCAACGCTTTTACAAAACGCTTGATTTTTGCACCCATGCGGCGTGCTTGCAACACAATTTGTATGGCAACGCCCTACTTTCTCTTAGGCGTGTTGCTCATGTACACTCCGTCCGTTCCGTTACGTTCCATTCCGTTTCGCTTCTGTGCAGCCAAACACGATTTTGAATGAGTGCAACCATTTGTTGTAAACGCGTTTATTGTTTTAGTTTTTTATTTTTTTTTGTTTTCTGTTTTATTTATTTACATTTTATTTTATTTTTATTAGCGTTTGTTGGTTCTGTATTAAATAAGAGGTATAATAGAATTGTGTGCACGTTTGTAACATACACAGTGCTGAGTTATTGTTATATGTTTTTTTTTTTTAAACTAGAACTTTAGAACAGTGTGAATAATTTGAATCTTGTTCGGTTTCTATTATGAAAAATTCTCAAAAATGTTAGGTAGTAATTTTTATCGACAATTCAGTTGGAATGATTCATCGTAACAGATAAACGCTATCTTGGGTAGCAAACTTCTTTGTGAAGGATGAAGTTATTAAAATTATATTTTCCAGTTTATTATCTCCTAGGTTCAACATCTGAAATTTATGAACTAACCAAAATATTAATTTAAATTCAAAATACTTTTTTTTACTGGGTAGTGGGCGGTACCCCAGCTCACTCCCTCTGGAACCGCCACTGCAGTTATATACTTTCATATATTTTAACGGGTGATTTTTTTGAGGTTAGGATTTTCATGCATTAGTATTTGACAGATCACGCGGGATTCAGACAAGGTGTCAAAGAGAAAGATGCTCAGTATACTTTGACATTTCATCATGAATAGACTTACTAACGAGCAACGCTTGCAAATCATTGAATTTTATTACCAAAATCAGTGTTCGGTTCGAAAATTCGAAATCGACAAATTTTGTTCAGCGATGAGGCTCATTTCTGGTTGGATGGCTACGTAAATAAGCAAAATTGCCGCATTTGGAGTGAAGAGCAACCAGAAGCCGTTCAAGAACTGCCCATGCATCCCGAAAAATGCACTGTTTGGTGTGGTTTGTACGCTTTTGTTGCCAAAATGGAAGAACTGAACTTGGTTGACATGTGGTTTCAACAAGATGGCGCTACATGCCACACAGCTCGCGATTCTATGGCCATTTTGAGGGAAAACTTTGGAGAACAATTCATCTCAAGAAATGGACCGGTAAGTTGGCCACCAAGATCATGCGATTTGACGCCTTTAGACTATTTTTTGTGGGGCTACGTCAAGTTTAAAGTCTACAGAAATAAGCCAGCAACTATTCCAGCTTTGGAAGACAACATTTCCGAAGAAATTCGGGCTATTCCGGCCGAAATGCTCGAAAAAGTTGCCCAAAAATTGGACTTTCCGAATGGACCACCTAAGACGCAGCCGCGGTCAACATTTAAATGAAATTATCTTCAAAAAGTAAATGTCATGGACCAATCTAACGTTTCAAATAAAGAACCGATGAGATTTTGCAAATTTTATGCGTTTTTTTTTTTTAAAGTTCTCAAGCTCTTAAAAAATCACCCGTTATATGAAGTGTATAAATGCTTTTTTTTTTTTGCTGTATTGAAGTTCACCTTTTTTTATTATACCCGCCACACATAGTGGGGAGGGTATTATCATTTTGTCAGAAAGTTTGTAACGCATTAAAGGAGACGTCGTAGACCCTATAAAGTATATATATTCTTGATCAGCACGACGAGACGAGTCGATCTAGCCATGTCCGTCTGTCTGTCTGTCCGTCTGTCCTTCCGTCTGTATTTATGCGATTCATTCGCTCAGTTTTAAAGATATTGACCTGAAACTCGGAACTTAAGCTTTTCTCCGTCCTAAGCAGTTCAAGTGTTAAAATCAAAGTGCCACGCCCATTTTAAGGTATAGCCCCCATACAAACTTACCGTTTTTTTCTAATTTTTTGCATGAAAATAGCTATTATTTATGAATGTAGTCACTCGAAGTTGGAAAGAAATACTTCTAATGTCATCCAATATCAAATCCAAGCTGCCACGCCCATTTTTAGATATAGCCCCCATACAAATTTTTCCGCCCAATATCGAATTTCATATGAAAATAGCTATTATTTATGAATGTAGTCACTCAAATTTGGGTAAAAACACTTGTAATGACATTCAATATCAGAACCAAGGTGCCACGCCCATTTTTAGCTAAGGCACCCATACAAACTTATTGATTATTTTCGAACATTTGTATGAAAAAGTAATTATTTTCAAATATATATTTATAAATGTATATAAGCCACTTATGATCACACATAAACTATTCAAAGATTCGTGTGACGGGTATTTAAGCTTCGGTTCCACCGAAGTTAACGTTTTTCCTTGTTTTTATTTTTACTTTTATTTATGTTTTTTATGTTTAATTTAAAAAGAACTCTCAGAACAATATTCTGAAATGCAGCATTTCCTTTATGTTGAATTTTTTTTTTGTTTGTATTTTTTGTTTTTTTTTTTTTGTTTTTACACCGCGTTTATTGTTACTCGAAATTCGTTTTTTTCTCTTTTTAGTTTTTTTTTTTTTTTTTTGATGTTTTGCTGTTAAGTCTCTAAAGAAAATTCTGGTATATTATGACAGCGAATATTTTAAAGGGTGCACCATCCGACATAAAGACGTGCCATGAATCAACTAACATAGATACTAGAACTGTGGGATTAATCGATTAATCAATGAACAATCGAATATTTTGTATAATAAACTGATCAATTAGTTGAAAAAACAATAATTGATTAATCAAGTGATTATTTAATCAATAATCAAGTAGTTGATACAGGATAGATGACAGTCTCGGCATTAAAAAGATAGCTTGATAAGCAAGCTTTTTCGAGGTGAGAAACAAAAAAAAAATACAAGGAAAAACGATAACTTCGGTTGAACCGAAGCTCAAATACCCGCCACATATTGGTTTAGTTTATTTATGATCATCAATGGCTTATGTGAAATTTGGAGAAGGGATGGCTTGGAGTCAATAGACCGATACAACCAAAGTTTAGACACAATAATGAAGTAAAATTTTAACTAAAGGACAGAATAATAAATATTTTCTTGAAAAAAATTTGAAAATGAGTGTTTGGGTGCTATATGGTATAGTGCGCTGATCCTTATAATATCAGTAGAGTTAAGATAGGATGATATTAGATGTATTTTTATTCAATTCCTTCATAAATAATTTCTATTTTCACTCAAAAATTACAAAATGGCCGGAAAGTTCATATGGGGTTATACCTAAAAATGGACGTTGCAACTTACTTTTAACAATGGATAATATCTGAAATGTTTTTACATTATTAAAAGTTAATACATTCATAAATAATAACTATATTCATACAAAAATTAGAAAATCGGATAAAGTTCGTAAGGGGCGCATACCTAAAATGGGCGTGGCACTTTAGTTTTGACATTGAAAGACATTTAAAGTATTTATACCCAATTTGGAGTGAATACATTTAAGAATAAAAAGCTATTTTCATACAAAAAAAATCGAAAAAGCGGTTATTTTGTATGGAGGCTGTATCTAAAAATGGGTGTGGCACTTTCATTTTCATACTTGATTTAGTCGTTAGTGAGAAAAGCTTAAGTTCTGAATTTCAACTTAATATCTTTTAAACTGACCGAATAAACTGCGAAGAAAGAAACAGACGGACGGACGGACGGATGGACGGACAGACGGACGAATAGACAGACGGTCATAGCTAGATCGATTCATCTCGTTAGGCTGATCAAGAATATATATACTTGATAGGGTTTACGATGCCTCTATTAAGGCATTACAAACTTTCAGACAAACTGAATATACCCTTCACACTATGTGTGGCGGGTAGAAAAAGGTCTTCACTTTTCATTTTTCTTTAGTTATACTAAGATGATCAAATATAATAACATACAAAAAGGGTACCACAAAATATTTTTTTTAATTACCATGATTAATCAGCAACAATCGGTTTTTTTTTTACAATCATCAATAATCGATTATTTCTAACAAGCACACACCCCTAATAGATGCAGCGCGCAGAAATCATTAAATTGCATTTTAGAAATGGGTCCTCCATTAACAAGACACAAAGTGCCTATAAACGATTACATCTGAGTGACTATTCGCAATTTCATGTAAAAACTTTTGATCATTGAGCCACTCCACGATCAAAAAATTACTTTTGGTGCGGCAAAATGGCCGTATTTCTTCGATGACGAGACTGGCAACGCCGTTATGGTAATCAAAAATGATCGAAAATGACATGGATCACTTCTGGTTTCAACAGGACGGTGCGACAGCACACATTAGCCTAGAAACGAAAAACGGCGATTTCGGGAACTGTGATGCAAAATGCAAGAAAACTGGCATATTTGTGCATTAATGCTGATGGTGGTACAGTAAACACTCGGAAATTTTAACCACTTTGTAAATAAGGTAATTCTTATTGAAGATTCAAATTTCTGAACGGAATACAGAAAAATTACTCCTTTGTCTTATTTTAAACTCCACTTTAATAGTGAAATACAATTTTTCGCTTGTCTTAACATGCTAGACTGTTTTTCGGCTGCTTTATTCTAGACATTACTATGTCATTACGAAGTGACAAGGGACTTAAGATGTTTTTATTTGAATCTTTATGCTTGCAGCATTAGTTAATTAAGTAGTTTGCCCTTTCAATTGCAAGGACATGAGAAATGGGTTTCTCAATCTCGACAATGTTTTCATCTTCAGAGGAACATTGGTTTGTATCACTTTATTGCTCAAAAATATCTTCATTCAAAGCTTCAATGTCTTTCTGTAGATGCTGAACAAGTTTGGTCAATTTCCTTCAGCAGGGGATAAGTTTGATGAACGGATTGATTTGCATTGTCTCAGTGGTAAATCATTCTCGAAGTCGTTACAGTTCCAATTCATCATTTTGGAACAAGACTTTTTATTATTCTTTGCGGCAATTCAACCCAAGATTGTTTTTAATCAGGGGTGTCAGGGAAATCTCTAGTAAATCTGCCTTCGGTTGGTTTGTAAATCTGAAAATAAAGTCTCGGTGGCACAGAACTTCGAAAAGATTTCACTGTTCCAAGACAGTTTCGCCAATATCCGTAAAAGGGTGTCATCAGAGCTAAACCTGACCTAACCTACAAAAAAGTTGAATATATTTTAAACGAGAAATAATTTAATCTCGAATGTGTGATCGTACTTTTAAATTAAACCAAAGAAAATTTAAAAGAATTTACTCGCCGAATAAATCAAGTTACATGACAGCTCTTTGTGTGACACCTTAATATGTCTTTTGGTTGGAATTCGGTTGGAATTGGGTTGGTAGAGATTTCAATGACACCCCTTATAGTATATGTATTCTTGATCACTCCGAAGATACAAATAGATTTAGCCATGTCCGACTGTCTGTCTGTTTCTTGCGGAGCGATTTATTTGCTCATTTTTTAAGATATTGGGCTGAAATGCTAAACTTAAGCTTTTCTAGGGCCTGTGTACTTTCTACGTTAAAATCAATGTGCCACACCCACTTTTACGTATAGCTTCCATACTAACATTCAACAGTTTATCAAGTTCTCATACGAAAAAAAAAAGCTAATGGCTTCAAATATGGTACAAATGCTTCGTATATCAAAACAAATCTTCAGTATAAAAGATGGTTGATATCAAACCTCAAATTTCCCAATTATATAATTTTAATTTCTTCAAGAATAACTTGATTTAGGCTTATTTGGTATATTTTGTATTTTAAATAGAACGATTATGCTTGAAACAAGAACGAATATTCTTGTTAAAAAGAACGATTGTCCTTAACAGCAAGAACGATTGTTTTAATTAAAAATATCGGATTATTTTTAATACATTTTACTATGATTTTTATAAACAAAAGAAAATTTTAGTTTAAAAATGATAATTTTTTCGACTGAGCAAAAGAGACGAAAAGCATTAAATGAAAGCGTAGACTTGAGCTGAGTAAAACTAAGATAAAAACTTAATAGAAAATGTTTCTTTTATACGTTTTTTTTTATAAATCTACTCAAGTCAATATTTATATTTATTTTTAATTGATTTTCAATTTTGACACTAAACAAATTCAATTTAAAACGTTTTGTTTAGCTTTAACCACTTCAGACACTAACCAATTTAACGCTCTAAAAAATTTCTATTAGAAAATATTCCAAATATAAAAAAAAAATGAATATGAAATAAATAAAATTGCGATAAAATGTATAAAATTTTATAACCATATTTTCTACTCTTTACTCTTTTCTTTTTATATATTCTATTTTTTCAAATAAATGGCAAAAACTTTGACTGTCTTTGCAGTCAACTATTATTCTTGTGTCTTGTCGCATTGGTATGGTACGAGTATGTAGGAAACTTTAACCTTTTAGCGTTTGTTTTATGACAAACAATTTATAGAAAATCTTTCTAGAAATATTGTATCTATGCTAATGCATGTCAAATGGAAGAGAAATGCTAACTGCATGCATGCATTTCGTTTAATAATAGAATTGTTTTTTTATTTTATTTATTTTTGCATGGAAGCAAGACAAAATTGGAATTTGTTGAAAGAAGCGAAATAGTTAAAATTAGAAAGTTGATATAAATATTTTGAGATGGAGAAGAAGTTTTCTTTTTATTTTGCGTTTTTTATTTTGCATATCAGCCATGCTCCCGTAATTCGTACGATTTCAAATTATGCGTGTTCTGGAAATCGCAAAAATTATGTTTCATTTTCAAAACGTTTCAAACGGTCCCAAATTAAATTTGACTAAATTTTTCTTTATATTCTTG
>JAEIFJ010003012.1:0-28623 GCA_018903435.1 Leucophenga varia | reverse complement strand
CCCATTTTTAGGTATAGCCCCCATACAAACTTACCACTTTTCTTTGGTTATTTTGTATGAAAATAGCGTATTATTCATGAATGTATTCACTCCAAATTAGGGTAAGAATACTTCTAATGTCTTCCAATGTCAAAGGTAGCGTGCCACGCCCATTTTTAGGTGTAGCCCCCGTACAATTTTACCGCCCATTTTCGAATTTTGTATATAAAAATAGGTATTATTTTTGAATGTATTCACTCAAAATTGGTAAAAACACCTCTTATATCATCCTAAGTGAACACTTTCCAAAACCAGGATCCGGGCCCAATTTTACATAAAGCCCCATACAAACTTGACCGATTATTCCCGAGCTTTTGTATGAAAAAGTACATTTATAAATGTGTATAGGCCACTTGATGATCGCACATAAACTATTCAAAGATTCGTGTGGCGGGTATTTCAGCTTCGGTTTCACCGAAGTTAACGTTTTTAAGAAAGTTTAGATTGTAATGATGATAATTTCGATGACAAGTCAGCAATTCAAAACAAATATATAAGAAGTCTTTATTCCGAGGGTGGTAAGCGGGAGAGAGAAAGCCAAATTGATGAGTGTCAAACGTGTTATACTCCTATGCGTTGTTCCTAATATTAAAGAGACTTATGAAAACGTCAAACTTTTTGTTTGATATCACTAAAATAAACAACATTCCCTTCAAATTCGTTTCGGATATTAAATTGTTGCTCATCATAAATGGACAACAGACAGCATCATCAATGTATCCTTGCCCCTATTGTTTTGTCTCCCTTGGTGATCAAAAACAAAACAACTAAAACAAAACAAAACTTCTATGCAAGAGGATGTAAATGACACTGCTGAGCATAGCTCAAATGCAGTTGATTTCGAAAGCAATACAATGAGGCTAAAATCATACGGAGATTTAAGAAAAGATTTTGAAAAGTTTAATCTTTCTGGTAGAAATAAAAAATACAGTCAAGAATGTCACAGCACTATTAACAAACCTCTTTCCACAGAAAGTGATGACACCACCGTATTGGAAAAATGTGTAATTCCTGAATTACATGTGTTAATGGGTTATGTTAACCATCTGTTTTGGAAAGGCTAAGTGCCCCTTTTGGGAAAAGACAAAGCTTTGATATGGCCAACAAAATTAAAACTCATTTCCAAAAACTACCATGGCGATTGTTTTGAAGGCAATGAAAAGGAGGCTCACAAGCTTAAAGATCCTGAGATTCATGAAGAAGTGGGATATTTAAAAATCATGCTATTCTTTAAATGCTTTCCTAGTGATGAATAAAGTTGTAGATTATTGATTTCACATCTAAAAAAGTAGGGCCAAATTTAGATCTTTATTTGGACGATCTAAACAAAGCATTAGATGCTTTAAATGCAATTGAAGACGTCTCCGTAACTTTAAAATTACATGTTTTGAAAGCCCATATTAAAGAATGTCTTCAATTCATTGATGACAATAACGGACTGGGCTATTGGTCAGAGCAAAGTGGAGAGTCACTCCATCACGAATTCACGCAAACTTGGGAAAGATATAAGATGAACACAATCGGAGATGATTTATATTTAGAAAAATTGTTTTTAGCAGTTGTAGAATTTTCATCGCTCAATATATAATTAAACTTCTGATACCAAGACATATCATCTAAAGAACCAGTTAAAGTTCTACTTCCATTATAAAAATTTATAATATAAAATTTAAAAATTCATAAAAAAATAAATAAAATTTAAAAAAAAAAAAAAAAAAAGTAAAAAAAAAAAAAAAAAAAGTAAAAAAAACAAGCAAGAACATTAACTTCGGTTGGACCGAAGCTCAAATACGCCAAACTTTATTCATTTTCCTGGAAAAATAAAAAATTACAGGTGAGTTTATATAGGACTATATGTTATATGGCTCGATCCTTGTCATATCGGAAGCATATTTATAGGATAACAGTAGAAGTCATTTTACACAGATTGGAGTGAATATATCCATAAATAAGAACTATTTTCATACAAAATACTGAAAAATGGGCGCTTGGTTTGTATGGAATTATAAAAACCTTTCTTTTGAAATTGGATGTCATTAAAGTAAATAATATTTGTTGTAAATACATTTACAAATAATAACAATTTTCATACAAAACTCAAAAAGATTTTGGTATGGTATAAGAAATATTTTAACCATATTTGAAGCCATTCTGCTAATTTGGATGGATGGATATTGGATTAAAAGTGTTTTTACCCGATTCGTAGTCAAAACATTCATTAATAAGAACTATTTTCATAGAAAAAATAGTAAAAATGGTAAGTTTGTATAAGGGCTATATCTAAAAATAGGCGTGGCACCTTTCTTGATATTGGATTATGGATAAACCCGATTTTTAGTAAATACATTCATGAATAATAACTATTTTCATAGAAAAATATAGAAAAAAATGGTAATTAGTAAGGGGCTATATCAAAAGTGGGCGATGGCACCTTGCCTAGAAGAACAAAATAAATCGCGTTTCAGGTCAATATCTTTAAAACTTTCCAAGAAACAGAGCAGACAGACAGACGGACGGACGGACAGACAGACGGACATGGCTAAATCGATTCGTCTCGTCGAGCTGATCAAGAATATATATACTTTATAGGGTCTCCGAATGCCTCCTTTAATGCGTTACAAACTTTCCGACAAACTGAATATACCCGTTTACACTATGTGTGACGGGTATAAAAATAAAGGGGCCGAGTTACCACTACGTCCACGTCGTTGGCCCTGGGTTAAGCTAAATGTGGTTTATATGTATGTACCTATCACTGAGAAACAAAATGTTAAAATACACGATTATATTGATAATCTCTCCAAACAACTGCCTGAGTTACTGTATATCTGAAACAATTACAAAGGTTTTGTCTAAATTAAAATCCTTTTGAGTCAGTCTCACCGCGGATATCGCCACCCGTAAATGCACTGTTTTTGAATCAATCTCGCTGATTAGGAAACAAATCACTTGAAATTGATTCAAAGCAGTTTAGAATAAATAAAAACCGCATTTAAACTACGGTTGAAATCATAATAATTACAAATTTGCACTTTGTCGCTTAGTGTATAACGTACATACACATAGATATATTTAAAAAAAAGGATCAGGTACAATTTCGGGGTTTGAAAATTTGGATTCTAGAGACTCTATGGGACATCTCTACGTTGGAATTTCCACCATCCATTTTGATAAAACCTGCCGGTGCTTCAAGAGCACTGTGATTTCCTGGATAGCAGTGATGTCTGCTCTGAAGTTGTTAAGAGTGGTAGTAGGTTCTTCTATTGCACCATCCCTGTTAAGGGTTCGGACGTTCCATTTGCATCCTTGTATCGTTTCCGGCGATCGTCTTTTTTATATGCCCCTGCCGCGGAACTATCCACGGGTGGATTTTCACATCACAGTCTGCCACCTGGAGTATTTTTGTTCATACTAGCCATCTTTGCATTTGGTACACTTTGTTCTGTGTGTGTCTCACGGGTTCTATGAGTTTTACGTCGTTGGAAACCACTCCACCGACCAACCTCACATCGAGGATTCGCTCTTTAGACGACTCTTACGTCAAGCTGAGCCTGCTGTGGTAGTATTCTTGACCGCTGCTGTTGTAGTCCGGTCAATATAGACATTTTAAATAAAAAATTCACGGAGAGTAAAGTATTGGTGGAGAGCTGGGGATTACAATTGCAAATAAAGTTTTAAAAATCCCTATCGATCCTATGTGAGCTACAAAAGTTATTCGCGGTTAGAGGTCAAAATTTGTTTTTTTCTCGAAAACGGTAGGTTTTGTCAAAAAAAAAAAAAGAAAAACATCAATCAAAGGTGTAGATCTTAAAATTCTCTACAAAAACGGTCTACATGAATTTTTTCCTAAGAGTTACCATATCTGAGATATCTCGATTCTAAGAGGCACATTATACATGATATGCACACATTTCCAAGCCACCTGTGAGGTAGTGTATTCCTCATAATTGAAACAGCAATAGAAAAATTTAATAAAACAAACACAAAAATCGTAGTTGGTGAACATGTTGTTTTGTTATTACTACTTACTGCAAGGACCTACGGGAATTTTTTTAATTGACCAATATTTTTATGTCTAAATTGACCGGACTACAGTGTCACGAAAATGTTTATTAGTACGAAATAATTTTAGAGTCGAATATATTTTTTGATTATAAGTTATTTTCAACGTTTTAGCGATTCATTCGCACAGTTGAAATTGAAAACTTAAACTTTTCTCGGCAACAACTACTTTGCATATCAAAACCAAAGTGGCACCCAAATGTTTATTTATTTAAGGATCGGTTCAACCGTTGTTAATGTTTTCCTTGTTTAAAAGCAAATTGCTTTAAATACGTATTCAATTTAAGTGGGATAAAAATACTTCCAAAATCAACCGTTTTATGTATACATTAAAAATTGCATTTGGATCGGGCCACTAAAGATGATCCAAAAAACTTCCCGTTTTTGGGTTTTTAAAAAAAAATCATTTTATTTTCTAAGAAAGAACGATGAAGTCAAGTATGCTCGACTGCAAGATACCCATTACCCAATCTTTATGTACCTTAAATTAAGTCGTATCTTACTACCATACCTAATTGAACTGGATTTTCATACAAAAACTTAAAAATGGGGTATATTTTTGTATGGGAGCTTTACCTAGAAATAGAATAAGAAACAATGTCGTTTTTATGCAAAAAAACCCAAAATTTTGGGGTAGATTTGTGTAGGGAGGTTACCCCTTAAAATGATCTAGAGAAAAGCCGTTTGCTAGTGCACACTTGACGGCTCAAGAGAGTCTAAGTTTCAAATATGGTGGCCCTCTCTCTCTCTCTCTTATAGTCTCCGATATAGTCTCTCTCATACGGCAGACAGACAGACATGCATACCTTATTCATTTCCCCTTCCAATGCTGATCAAGAATATATACTTTTTAGGGTCTATCTAGCCTCCTTCTGTCTGTTACATACATTCCCACAACATTTCACCCTCTTCGCTTAATATTTTAACGCCACTGATAATTAAGTTTATCCTTGTTGCTATTATAAAACCTCCTATAACTATTAATTCGAACCTTGCATGTACAAACTGCTTCACGCAAACAAGAAAATTAACTTCAACATATGTGGTTTTGATTCCTTTTAGATAATTTTTTTTTCTTTCAAATACGTCTTTCAAAAACTTAGTTTGTCAAATACAAATAAATTGAAAGCTAAGGATATTTGATTCAGTTCTCTAGCTAAAACATTTAAGTTTCACAAATGTCGAAAAGTTTTACAACTTTATAAGCAATATAATATAACTAACAAACAAAGGCATTTGTGTGCAGATACAATACATCTATAATGACAACAATCTAAAATTTTGTTTGTAATACAATGCACTGCCAAAGGATAGACTGGCAAATATCAAATTGCGGTATTATTCTTAAAAAATTATATACATACAATATACATAAAAGTAATATTCTTCGAATTTTGGATTGTCTGCACTGTATAGTAAGAATATAAATTATAAACTAAGCATTTCAAATGAAATCTTACGTCCGTACGATAAGTTTTAAAGTAAATTTTTAGAACAAAAATTTTCCAAAGATTAGTTCCCTGCAGCTTAACAAGAATTATGCACATAAGAGTGCATGGGCGTAGCCAGGATCAAATCTAAGGGGAGGGCAGGAGGTTCTAAATGTTTTCTTTATTTTTATTCTAATACAAGAATATGTTACGGGTTTCATTAAAAATTTTCTTTGCATATCCCGTTAGGCTTTCTTCTCCCATCGTGCTTCTCTGTACTAATAGATCGCTCGTCAGTCGTTGTTGTACATCGCTACGCTCTAAAAATCGATATTCATTCATTAATTGTTCGAAGAATTTCGTTTGCTTCCTTAATTAGGACAACAACTTAAATGTTCTTCAAATCTTTTTTGCATAAATTCATTTTCTTTCACAAATTTTACCAAAATGCAATCAAAACACATTATACATCGGCTGGAAATTTTTAAATTTTTATGTGCCTCTTCACTGGAGCATTTGATCATATGAAATGGATGTAGTCTAGATATCGTAAAAGCTGAACTAAGAAAAACTTTAACGTCGGTTGAACCGAAATAATATATCTGTCACACATCATTTAAAACTATCGGGTTCAGTTTCTGTATTAAATTTAAATTTAAAATACTTAACAATTTTAAAATATTTAAGGTATTCACTGTTTCTGACACTCCTTGTCAGATAATTGCCGGCGCATTCAGTTGGGGGTGGCTATTGATGATACCTGCAAAGAAACACTCGATGCATCTGAACAATAAAAACGCGTTTTGATTTAAAAATTTAAAAATAACGAGTGCACAAAGCTCGAATTTATTCCACTTTGAATAAAATATAATATATATTAAACTTTAATAAAAAACGTTTACGTTGGTGGGTGCAGTTGCGTACGCGGGGTGTTGCTAATTTATACTAACTCAATACAAAATTAACTCAATCCAACAACCAAAGAGAGGCAGGAGAGCAAGACGATCGGCAAAGTAAGCGCGCAATTCTGGGGAAAAATAAATACACCACGAATTCAAAATTGGCGTTAACATTACCGACCGCCGTGCAGCATCACTGCAAAAAACTGAACTTTAATTTTACGTACAAATCAAAACAATTAGTTAACAATTTCAATTAAAAAAATTTAAAGAAAAAAATATTAAACTTAAATCGATTACTGCACACCACTTTACTCTCCATCAACGGCACTCCATAGGACGGCACGCGTTTTTCTCGACCCGCGCTTCAACCTTTATATCTGGGCCGGGCCACACGCAAAAAAAAGGTTTGCACTAAAAGCCACAAAATCCCGATTTTTAAAGGCTGAAGGGCTGTGCTTTGTTGTTATTCATTTGGGGGGTAGTATCTTCGAATTGCCATATCATCTCCAACCTCTATAATCGCTTGGGGTGTTTTAATTCTCTTATTTTACAAATATTTCTTGGGGAATTTTCAACACATTTTACCGAAAGCCCTTTTCTGAGTCTACAATTAATTTGTTTTGTTTCTTCTTTCTTCTTTTAGAGGTTTTGCCAAAGTTTGGCTTACGCAAAACTTTTGGCTTTTGCAAAACATTATTCTAAAGCTGCGCACAAAACGTCTGTAAAATATTACTGCTTGTTGCTGGTTCAAAATGAGGAGCACTCGGAGATAAACTTGAAGCTTCAGACAACGTAATGAGACCCAAAAATCTGGAGCATCTGCTTAAGACATGCTCTGACCATCCACACATCCACATTGACTCGTAACATAACTCTGAAAAGTACGCCTCGGCTTACTGTTAAACTCAGGAAAGGAATTTGAAGAGCTTGGTTTCGAAAAACTGCGAAGATTAGACTCTGTTTCGAGCGTCTGAAACCTGCTCGTTAAAAATGTGTCCATCTCTTTCCAATCCGGGATTGCTCTTTTGTCAACAATAGATTGCTCCCAAAAAGTTAGGGTAGCATCAGGAAGGTGAGTGGAGCACAAAAACACTAAAATAGCATCCCAATTCTTTATACTAATGCTTTAGCTTCCAAACTTGAAATGGCGTTGTTCACTTCCCGCTGTAGTTTTTTAATGGCCGCTCCATCCTCTTCAGCTACAGGCTCCAAATTAAAATATGCCTTGAGCTGAGTGTTCACTAACACACGTTTATTCTCGTATCTGTCATTTAGATTCTGCCAAGCCAATTCGAAACCATTATTTTTCAGCGGAGATCTATTGACAATTTCACGAGCTTCACCACGAGTTTTCTGTTTCAGGTGATACAACTTTTCCACTGGTTGTAGTCTAGTATTAGAATTATAGATGGCCGTGAACATGTCACGAAAACTTGGTCATGAACTATACCACCAATGTCACATGGGGGTAGAGAAATGTTATGTGACACTATTGGGGTCTTTTTCGCTACCACAAGATTTTGAAGATTCAGCTTTATCGCTTACCAGTTCACACGTCATGTCCAAAAGAGAACCACAAGTCACATATGCACCAAAACAAACCGCTTGCCTGGTTTTAATCAAATCAACGTCTAAATCATTTGGAGGATTGCACAATAAGGTATCATAGGCCCCTTTCACCGAACGCCACAGACTCTTTAATTCTTCCCTATATTATATACCTATCAAAAATGTGGACTGATCTTCTGGCTTAATCGCTCTACATTGCGCCTCAAAACGTGACAGCTCATCAGCGAAATGCTTTAATTTGTTTACCGCCATTTTAATGGTCACACTCAAAATAAATGACCACCCAAATATACACGCAAGAAAAATAAAAACATAAATCTCAGAATTTAATCGAAAAGATAATATTAGTTGTTTATTAAATATTCGGCAAAACAACACAGTTGTAAAAATGGGACAATAAAATAAAATTGTTGTGAAAAATAAATTTTCAAATTGAATAAACTAACACCCAGTTTACCACAAAAAATATTTGAAGAGTAAAAAAAAAAAAATAGATGCACACGACTAAATCTCAATAAAAAACTAAATTTAGCAGACCAATTAAAACACAATTTAATTGTTTCAAATTCCTATGAGATCTAAAATTTAAATTTAAATTTAGTTAAAATATTCTTCAAATTTAAACCTAAACTTGTGCGACACCCTGTTTGCTTTCAAATGCTAAAATTTACTTTTGTCTTCAAATTAATAATTGCAATTGTTGTTGTTTTTGTGTGCAGCTTCTTTGCTGCAGTCACTTTGGGTTGTTGTTGTCCGCTGACAATAAAATAAAAAATCGAACAAAAAAGAAAAGAGAAAGAGGTGCACGTTTGAAGACAAATTAGCAGTATTTCTCCAAAAAATATGTTATAAATTAATCAAAAATTTCCAAAAAGTGAAAATAAATAAATTTTAAAACATATTCCGTTCTCAAATGCACGGAACTAACTTTTACAAATTTTTCGTCTGTCCACCGATCGAAAAATTTAAAAGGTCGCGACAGACAAAACCGGGTCAAAAGTAGTTACAGACGCGGAGTTAGAGTTCGAAGAAAAAAAATAAAACCCTCAAAGAGAAAACACTCAAGAGCGAAGAGGGAAATTAGGAGTTGGCACAACGAAAATAAAACAATATGTACGCAAGAAATTGAGCACTTTTTTTAATTTAATTAAACAAATCGTACGCACCTTTTGCACAAACAGATTTGGGGAAAATAATACTCGCTTTAATATTTTTAAATCGCACAACGCTCTGTACGCATATCCGGCTCGAAGGACCAAATGTTTCTGACACTCCTCGTCAGATATGTTATATCCGGCGCATACAGTTGGGGGTGGCTATTGAAGATACCTGCAAAAAAACACTCGATGCACCTCAACAATAAAAACGCGTTTTGATTTATAAATTTAAAAATAACGAGTGCACAAAGCTCGAATTTATTCCACTTTGAATAAAATATAATATACAGCCCTAGTCAAAGTTATTACACAACCAAATTTTTTTGCACATTCAATAGAAAACAGCTTCTTCCTACTGTTGCTATTGTTGTCAGACAATAATATGTGTTGTTGTAATCCTTGATCTATCCTGAATCGATCGAAGTCTAATTGAAAAAGATAATGGTATATCGAACAGAGATTCAAGCAAATGATGTAATGAGTAGCGGTAGTCAAAAGTATTTACACACTTTTTTTTCATTTTGCTTCAAATGTATCGTATTTACACAAAACTTAAACTTGATTATCTTGTTCTAAATTAAGATAGCTATGAAATCTTATAGTGTAGGTTGTAGGTCTCGCCGAGTAGAAGGAGACTGTAAACTTACAATTTTCGGGGGACCCTTAAAATCTGGATCTAGGGTCAAAAAACAAATGTTCACTATTTTTCACTCAAAGATCAATATCTCTGTAAATTACAAACCGATTTTAATATTTTAACGTGTTTTAGAAAGAAAAAACTTTTCCCTTTTGAGGGCAATGACATTTTTGATCGTACCTCTGAGTATTTTCAAGACAAACGCAATTTTTCCCATTTCTTTTTCAAACCATTTAAGGTTATCGTAGTTTGTTTACACTTTTTTGTTTGAAAAGCTACCTTTATGAAAAGGTTTTTTTTTTTTTAAAAATTTTTTTAATAAAAAATAAATAAAATTTTGGGTTTTGGGTTAATATTTTTTAAAATTTTTTTGGCCTTAGTAATAGACCAAGTTATTTAACTTTTTCTAACCAATTTTTTCTTAAGAAAATGCTTAGAATTCTTAGAAAGCCTAATTTTAAAAAATGTGTTTATAGAAAAAGTTAAATAACTTTAAAAATAATTTTGCTACCATTTTTTCGAACTCTTAATAGCATATATGTGAAGAATAAAAACTTCTGTCCGGATAGCCCAGGTTCAAATCCTGTAGGTACCGATATTTAGTTTTTATGCCCGCCCCACATAGTGTGAAGGGTATTATCAGTTTGTCGGAAAGTTTGTAACGCATTGAAAGAGACGTCGTAGACCCCATAAAGTATATATAATCTTGATCAGCTCAATGCGACGAATCGATCTAGCCATGTCCGTCTGTATGTCCATCTGTCTGTCTGTCTGTCTGTCAGTTTATTTCTACGCATTTTTTCGATGAAGATATATAAATACTATATTACGCAGAAATTAAGAACTTTTTTTCGGCAACGACTACATTGTACGTTAAAACCACGCCCATTTTTAAGAGTAGCTCCCATACAAACTTACCCAAAATTTTCGAATTTTTGTATGATAATGGGTATTATTTATGCATGTATTCACTCCAAATTGGGTATGCACTCTTCTTATGTCATCCAAAGTCGAAACCAAGGTGCATGCCCATTTTTAGGTATAGCCTTCATAAAAAACTTACCGCCCATTTTCGAGTTTTGTATGAAATTATGTTTAATTTATGAATGTATTCACTCAAAATTGAATAAAAACACTTCAAATGACATCCAATATCAAAAACAAAGTACCACGCCCATTTTTAGGTGTAGCCCCTACACAAAACTTCCGCCCACTTATCAATTTTTGAATAAAAATTGGTATTATTTATGAATTTATTTAATTCAATAAAAACACATCTTATATCATCCAATTCCAAAACCAAAATGTCACGCCCATTTTTATGTTTAGCCCATACAAACTCACCGATTAATTTTGAACTATTTAATGGAAAAATAACTATTTTCGTCTACATATTTATTAATAATAATCAGTGGCTATGAGGCTTATATACATTTATAAACTATTCAAAGATTCGTGTGGCGGGTATTTATGCTTCGGTTCCACCGAAGTTAACGTTTTTCCTTGTTTCGTTTTTTTTTATGAAAGTAGTACAATATCAAAAACCAAGATGCCACGCCCATTTCTAGGTATACTCCCCATACAAATATTCCGCCCATTTTTGTGTTTTTGTATGAAAATAGTTCTTATTTTTGAATATATTCACTTCAATCTGGGTAAAATCACTTCTACTGTCATCATATGTATGCACAACCCATATGACAAGGATCGGGTCGCTATAACATACAGAATCCATGCAAACATACCTTCTATTTTTTTTGTCATGAAAATTATTGTTATATCTTCATTTAAGCCTATAAATTTTACAGGTTTGCTTTTAATTTGAACCCAAACTTGAGTTTTCCCCACCCAACCCCTTTGCCGAATATAATCTACGTCACTGAAGATCATACAAAAGTTTTGTGTGGCGGGTATTTGAGCTTCGGTTCTACCGAAGTTAATGTTTTTTCCTTGTTTTTTTATTAGTAAATTAAATAACCAAGGTTCGAATCCCATATCTTATAACATCAATAAAAAACAGAATTAAGAATGGTAAAAATCATTCCAAAAACTCATAACAGCATTTAATCAGGTTAAATTGTTGAATTTCATTCAAGAGAGAAACTATAGTTTAATTAAATTCTACCATAAACTTATTTAAATAATAGTGCTCTTTTCCTAAATTCTTAAAATAGCATCGGTAATGTTGCTATCTCACTTCCACTCTCCTGGTCTTTGCCTGTAGAAATTGTCTCAATACAGAGTTGTCATTACTTAAAAAATTAACTTCACAGCCACACTGTTTCTACAGTATATCAGCAGAAATGTTTGCAAGTATGGGGCTGCAAAAGGTAAAACTTATAGCTCTTGATTAATTGGTGCTACTTATGATTTTGGGCCAACGTTCCCTTCTTAAGATATTTATAAAAAACCAAGGCGTTCGCACGCGACAAAAAACGGAAGTCGCTTTCGCGGGTAACATTTCAAACATTGATTTCAGCGAAACTTGAGGGAATATTTTAATGCGAATACTTTCAACATGTTATGAATTCTAATGTTTTTAAATGAATCAAAAATATTAACAAGTTTTTTTTTTTTATTTAATTTTAATCTGGGTCGCACGCGACATTTTGTTCCATCATACTTTTTATATTTTATTTTTTACTTATTATGACACGATTAAGATGACTAAAAATAATGTTTTACACATTCAATATATTTATTTTCACAATATAAATTTTAAACTTAACAAATTATCTTTAATAGTTCAATATGTTATATTCATCATATATATATGCAGAATTTATATGAATGTAACGTTAAATAAAGCTTCTTTTAATGAAATAACAGTCCTAGATACTTTTACATACATGTTGGCTATCGTAACATATCGAATGCAACTGGGATATACCTGGAATATTTTTCACTTCCTTCCATTTTTCGTACAACAAGAGACCAATTTTCAACTTGATCTGAAAGCAAATAAAACATCTTAATTTAATTTATTTTTTTAGTGCATCGGGTAAAACAACGTTGTTAGACTTGGCTACTTGCCTGACTTTTCTTTTAATGACGGCTCCAACTCCATCAACAGCTCCCAAATATCTGTTTGCAACCAATATTTGATGCACATTACACAAATATTTTTGACTCACATACGAGGTGTGTTCAAAAAGTATCGCATATTTTAGTTTTTTTTTAAATTATTTATTTATTCATGAATAAATCTTCGATTTAGCTTTTATCTCAATCGACTCGAAACGCGTTCCCCGGAGTGGTCTCTTGAGTTTTGGGAATAGCCAGAAGTCACACGGTGCCAAATCAAGCGAATACGGTGGTTGCGGAACGATATTGGTTGGATTTTTGCCAGAAAAGTCACGAAAAATCAGTACAGTTTTTAAAAAAAAATCATCATTTTTGGTACCAACCGAGACTTGACACGTTTGAGGCCCAAAACATCCTTCAAAATTGTATTAATTGATCCTTTCGATACGCCAATTTCATCAGCAATGTCTCTCATAGTTAATCGACGGTGTGCAAGCACTAATTCTTTTACTATTTGGAAGTGAGCATCGTCTGTTGAGGTCGATGGTTGAGATCTCTTTTTTTATTCCTTTTTTAACACCCTTTTTTCAAAATTTAATTCCAACCAAATTTTTTTTTTTTTGGAGAGGCCCGGCCCCATAAACCCTTCTTCATCAGGGGCTTTTTTTTTTTAAAACTTTTAGCAAACTTTTTTACAAATTTTTATAAAAAAAAGTTTTTTTTTTTTGGAAAAGCGCTCGTTCTCAAAAACCCTTCTAAAATTTTTATTCCATTTATTCCATTCAGATAAAAAAATTGATACAGGTTCTTTGATCCATTTTTTTGAATAGGTAAAAATCGAAGACGATCCAAAACACGTGCAAGCAAAGCAGCTGTCAACAATTAAGTGAACATTCAAAATGGCCGAGCTTGTCGGTATAAGTGATAGACATGAGTACCAACATAACGTCACAAAAAATCGAAATTCGAATACACGTAACCCGCGAAAATTCAAAATTCGCGATAATGTTTGAACACACCTCGTATAACAAATGTACTGTTAAGCAAAGACAAAATTTGTCGGTAATTGGCTATCGAATTGATCCTTTTAATCCTTTTTTTTTTTATTCTTTAAATATAAACCGAGATTTAAAAGAGGAAAAATTAATGCATAATGCCTCTCAGTATGAACATTAAACAAAATAAGACCAGCAATAGAATTGTTCCAAACAGAACTTTTGCACTTGTTCGACTTTTCATTCGAATATTTCAAAAAGTTTTATGAATAAATGTAATTTTTTTTTTATATTAGTTAAATTTGATTGATTCCTTATAAGAATCTGTTAAAACAACATACTTTTATAGACTTTGAATTTTTTTGGCTGCGGTGTTGACCTTTTCGTGGAAATGCCCATATATTTATTCTGATACACAGGCTTTTGTGAATACCCTAATTGATTTTAACATAGAAAGTACACAGAACCTAGAAAAGCTTAAGTTGAAAATGTTAGCCCAATATCTAAAAATTACTGATCGAATAAATCGCGCAGCAACAAACATACAGATGGACAGACAGACGGACATGGCTAAATCAATCCACGATGCCTCCTTTAATGCGTCGTATTGTTCATTCAACCACATCTGTTATGGTCCAAATAGTATTTACGTAATTTAAAACATAATTCAAGTTGTGGCTAGCGCAATGGACATATTGTGCCCAAATTATTTTGTTTTAAATAGTTTGAACACTGCCTTTTTAGATTGCCATTGAAGATCATCCATCCAACTCAATTTTGTGGTGTCAGCCCGAAGTAAATTAAAAATGTGTCTATTTCTGTAGCAATAGTTATAGCGTCTTGTGATGTAAACTCAAAAATTCCAAAGGATTTGTTTTTATACCTGTCATACATAGTGTAAACGAGCATATTCAGTTGGTCTGAAAGTTTGTAACGCATTAAAGGAAGCATCGGAGACCCCATAAAGCATATTGATCAGCGTATTCTCGATGAGACGAACCGATTTAGCCATGTCCATTTGTCTGTCCATCTGTCTGTTTGTCTGTCTGTTGCGATGCGTTTTACTCAGAATGTTTTTAAGATATTGACTTAAAATTTTAAACTTAAGCTTTTTTTGGTCGTTGGCTGTTTGTATGTCAGAATCAAGTTGCCATGAACATTTATAGACATCGCCCCTATACAAATCCACCGCACATTTTCGCAACATACAGACAGACAGTCAGATCGACTCGTCTCATCAAATTTCCGACAAACTAAAAGAATGTACCCATTTACACTGTGTGTAACGGGTATAAAAAAGTTTTAAAACAACTGGTGTTTTAAGGATATCTCAAGAACGGTTAATGGAAAATTTTTTGTAGCCATTTTAAGATTATTAAGTCCAAAACACAAAAATTGGTCAAAGGAAAACCTTCTCTCTTGAAGTGATAATTAAAAAATAATTTGACTTATTACATATGCTCTTTGGCATTAATTCAAAATTTTTATTCGCGCTACACATAGTGTAAACGGACATATTCTGTTTGTTCGAAAGTTTGAAACGCTTTAAAGGAGGCATCGAAGACCCCATAAAGTATATATAATATAAATGTGAATGTTTGTATGCAAATATAAGGTTGTCAAATTTTGCTCTTTATTCAATCTATATATATAAAAATGCTCTCTTCGTTTATACGAGGCTTATAGACTTGAAAAGTTCTGAACCGTTTAAGCCCAAATTTTGACACAACATGCGTTGAGGTTCGGACTCGGTTTTTATCTACTTTTTATGTTGATAACATATCTGCGTTTCCAAATATATCCGTTTTTTGGCGTTTCCCCGTTCTACTACTGCTGCGCCACCTGCCGGCTAATGCATGATAAACTGAACAGAAATTTAAAACAAAACACCATATGTGTGGCATCACTGCTTCTCATAGTTCTAGGTTAAAAGAAACGGAGGAACAAAACACGCATTTTCAAACGCAAAAAGAAAGACCTAGAAAGGCGTGAGTTTGAGGAAGTTAAGATGATGAGCGATGGAAATGAGGCTCGGAAATTCTATCAAAATATCAAGCCTTTGACCGAAGTTTATAAGATCAAGACCCCCATTAGGCCACTGTACAAATATTTTCCTTATCATGTTTTAGTGCTCACCTGAAATCTAACACAAAACAAGTGTCAAAATATAGAAATTCCGAAAATCGGTGGAATTCGTCTATATTCTGAACTATTTTTCAAATGAGCCTAATATTAAGTCTCTACGTCTCACCATCCCAGAGATGCAAAAATTGAAAATTTTACGTCTAAGGTGAACAACAAATATTTTGCATTAATAACTTTGTTTGTGCACAGCCATGTGCAAACTTATTTTGTGTATAACTGTTTAATACATATACTATTGTATATGTTAATGTTACAAATTCAAAAAAAGTGTTTATGACAAACTGAATCATTTTATATTTTTCTTCAGTTTGATCAACTTTTTAGACAAAAATTTGATTCAATTGTTTGGAATTCGGAACCCGCGAGATTTTTTAAATATTTTTTTATTAGCGGAATCGGGAATGCCATTTTTTCGGGACGGGCATGATCAGGACAAAACTTTTATCCCGTGCCCATCTCAATTTTGAACTGTTTGATGAGACAAGTCGTAAGCTATGCAATCTGTTACAATCTCATTTTGAAGATTTTAAACTTAAGCTTTTCTCTCAATTAACACTACACAAGTGTACCAGTGCTATTAACTTCTATCTATGAAATTTTTGTATAGTACTAGGGAATTTTATCCCCTACAATATTTATAATAAATAAAAATAGCGTAAATTTTACAGGGAACGAGATATTTGCAAAAAATGCGTAAAAACCGATTTTTTTTACCTTTGACCTTAATTATCTACAAGTCGCGTAGACGCTATCGTAGGAAGGTTTTGAGACAAGTTTTATGATGCTAAAATAAATGTTTTTACAATTTTCCAGCCGGTTCTCTTAAATTTCGAGATGAAACCCCTAAGATGACAGGACTAAAACAGAAAAAAAAAACACAAAAAAAATCTAAAAAAAAGAACTGTTAGAATTCGAAAAAAACAAAAGAAATATTGTTGTGTATACAATCCGTCCTAAATTAATAGGGAAACCCAACAATAAAATTTTTTCTACTTTAACAAACTGCACCACATTTTTTTTCGTGAATTATAGAGTTGAATCAATGAATATTAACAAAACATGAGGAGCCTTATTTGATTCGTTCGCTTATTTTGGCAGCTTTAGTGAAAAAAGTGGTGTCCCAAATTAATAGGGGCACTTAAAAAATTAAGTTTTTCGTTTATAAAAATGATTTTATCCTTATAAAAACCTTATAACTTTCAATTTATGATCTTCTCTTAGCACCATTTACTTGATTTTTAATAATAAATATGTGTAAAAAATGCAATGCAACAACAAAGTATGCTAACCAGGCTTAGCAACAGAGTTTAGAGAGAAGATAAAAAGAAACAAAATTGAAATTAAACAAGAAAAAATTAACTTCGGTTGGACCGAAGGTTACATACCTGTCACACATCATTTGACGTGGATAGATCTTTGTGTCTAGCTTTGTATTAAATTTTATCTTAAAATATTTAACAAATTAAAAATATTCTTAAAAATTTAAATATTCGCTGCCCGATCTGAACCAATTTTAAACTGAAGATTTATATGTACCATATTTGAAGTCATTACCTATATATAAAAAAATGTATTTTCTTATAAGAATTTGACAAAATTTTGTACGTTTGTATGGTATGATTTTAACATAGACAGTAAACAGGACTTAGAAAAGCTTAAGTTTAAAACTTCAGACCAATATCTTTAAAACTAACCAAATAAATTGCGCAGCAACATACAGACAAACAGACAGACGGTCATGTCCAATTTCATATGTGTAGTATTCAATTTTATTTTTATTTATAATAGCTGAACCCCCATGTCCTGTGCCGTCTGGATGATTTGTATTATATAAAGTATAGCATGTTACCTTTAGGAAATATTAAGATGTAAAATGTATATCTGAAATAAGCCTGATCAATATTATTTTCATAAAGAAAGTGCTTAAGTTCTAGAATATGTTGCCTCAGCCCGTTAGCATTTCAGAATATAATTTGTAGTGTATCTGAGAACATATCTACGAATTTGTATAGGACATTAAAATTGTCACTATATTGGAGTATAGCTGACATTTGTTGAATCAATTGCTTCTTTATAAGTTTTAGCTCTTGTATGTCATTTAGTTCTTGTGAATTTGGGTTGGATGGTAAGGAGTTTATGTTGGTGGATTAGTAGTTTGCTGATAACGGATTTGAAGATGGAGGCGTGGGTTGTGTTTTGTATTGTTGAATATTATAAATATGTTTAACATTTGGACCTACCTCTTGAAGTTCAACTTTTATTTAACAATGTCAGCTGAGGGATACATATTTCATAAAATGACTTTGAAGTTTCTATCTTCCTTAGCTTTATCATAAATATTTTAGTTTCTTTTTATTTTAGCATATTTGGAATACTATATTCTTATAGTAATAAGAATCGTGGCCGCACCGACTTCGTTGTCAGCTAACGCTTTTAACTCAAAATTTTTTGAGCCACTTCTATAAAGGGCATCATATAAGACTTTTATGCTTTATTCACCTTTTGCAATACTTGAGCTGAAGGTTGTAAAGTGTTTTCAGAGCAACAGATTTGTTCGTCAGTCTTGTCATCTGCTTAAAGTTCAAATCAGATTGATGAGTTTGGTTCGCTGAGGCAATAATTTTGCAAGGTACATTGTTGTAATTGTTGATGACGTACTGTACATCAATATAAGGTAATTTTTGAATCGGCGTGACCATTGAGGATTTAGATGACGTGATAATCACACCATAGCTGCTAAAAGTTTGTGTGTTTAACATATGAATGTTTTCGGAAGGGAGATCTAGGGGTATTAAAGGTAGCTTGTTTCAAACTAAGGCATTTAATGGGCGATTCTGATGGTCTTAAGAACTTAACGACGTGTGCAGAATTTTTGAAGCCATGGTCCGTTAAAGATGACGTTAGTTATGTAGCATTCGGGCCGAATGCTAAATTTGGGGAAAGACCAAGAATAGCAAAACAATATGAAACTAAAAACATACACGAACCATGGATAAAACGGCTAGAAGAAACAGAAGTACTCCAGGTGGCAGACACAGAAGTGAAAATCTTTCCGTGGTTAACTTCACGGCAGGGGCATGGATTCTGAAGGCCCCAACTACAAGTATACCTGCTACTCATGATAACAAACCCCGGAAAAGATTTGAGGACACAATTTAACAATATGCACCTGGAATGTCCGATCCCTTAATAGGAATGGTGCAACTAAACAGCTTATTGACATTCTTGACAAATTTAAGGTGGATATTACAGCCATCCAGGAAATGCGAGGGATTGGAAATGGACCTATAGAAAGAGCAACCTGCGACATCTACTACAGTGGCCAAGGAGTCAACATTTGGATATGGCTTCGTGGTAAGTAGGAAACTATGTGGTCTCGTCCTCTACTTTACAGCAATAGACGAACGCCTTGCATTGATGCGCATCAAAGGAAAATTCTTCAACATAAGCCTAATATGTGTACACGTCACAACATTGGATAAAGACGATGTGAAGAAAGATGAATTCTATGAGCGCTGATAACGCCTTCATGAGCGCTGTCCCAAAAATTTAGCCCACATGACACATCCAATAATAATGGAGAAAGGTTAATCGATTTTACATGGTCATAAGTAGCACCAGATTCCAGCAAACAAAGTTCAAAACATCGACTCGGACCAATATCTTGCTCTATCCAAGGTACGTACCAGACTTAGAACAGCTCACAAAGGCGAGCTACCATTCTATTGCGAGTTTAGTCTACCAATGGTCGTCGCTGACTTATCAACAAGGGTCTCCCATCTACTATAATCGAACGTACTCATTAAGAACAGCGGCCAAATAGGTTATTAGTTATGCAAAACCTCGAAGGCAAAGTTAGTACGATTAAGAGTATCGCATTGCTATGGCAGAGAAGAATATCGCCTATAAGCGAACCCTGCAAGCTGGAGCAACATGAGCTAATGTTGAGCAAAAACAAAAAAAAAAGAAAGACGGCGAGAGCTAGAGGAAGTTGAGATGACGTGCGACAGAAATGAGGCTCGAAAAATTCTATCAAAAAAATCAAGCGTTTGACCGATGATTATTAGCCCGGAGCCTCTTTCTGTAAAGATGCCCATGGACACGTGGTAGAAAGATGGAGTTATCTAACACCGGAGTTATCTAACACCGGCAATGAAGAATTGATTTGATGTATGCATCAACTATTATGCAAAATATGGACTGGTAAATGCATGCCCAGTAATTGGAACGTAAGTCTCCTTTTTCAAATTCTCAAGAAAGGAGTCTCTTACAAATCGCATACATAACTCTGTAAGATTTTAGTGAAATGTCCAAACGTAAGGAGTTCTTTGTACGCTTGCCAATCTGTTTTTGGGTTATAGAGGCTGGGCGTCGGCTTGTTTGTGGCAAACGTTTCGATGTAATCGAGTTGAACTGGTGAGTAATCTGAAGATAACTCAAAGCGCGACTTTATCGAAAAGTTATTAATATATTCATTTTTAATTACACAGAAATCAATAAGATCTGGCACTTTGCGCGGGTCTGTTGGCCAGTAGGTAGGCTCGCCTGTTGAAATATATTTGGCATTATTGGTATAAATTGTTTCTAGAAGAATTTTACCTTTTTTGTTGGTAAGTCTTGAGCCCCAGGCTATGTGTTTTGCATTAAAATCACCAGCAGCAATAAATCTTGGCCCCTAAAGATTTAAAGTATGTGTTATATTGAGCTGATGAGACATTGTGGCGAGGCGGACTGTACAATGCTGAAATTGTTAGGGCCCATTTCTATCTTGCACATGAATAAAAGTCGCTTGAATATAATCTTTGCTAAAATGTTCAACTTCATAGTATTTAATTTTATTTTTAATTATAATAGCTGAACCCCCATGCCCTGTGCCGTCTGGGTGATTTGTATTACATAAAGTATAGGCTAATATTTTAAGAAAATGTTTAGATGTAAAATGTGTTTCTGAAATAAGTGCCAGATTAATATTATTTTTATAAAGGAAGTGCTTTAGTTCTAGTATATGTTGTCTCAGCCCGTTAGCATTCCAGAACATAATTCGTAGTGTATCTGAGCACACATCTACGAATTTGTCTTGGATACAAAAAGTGTCACTATTTTGAGTATAGCTGACATTTGTTGCATCAATTGCTTCATCCTAAGTTTTTTGTTTTTATTATATTTTTTGTTTTGTTTCAGTTTTGCAGTAAAAGGCAATGTTTTAAATTATTCACTTTAACTTTTAAGTATTTCGTTTTTGCAAGTTTATTTAGCGATTAGCGAAAGCTCGGATCGATTGAAAAACACGTCTGTGTCACATGACAGTTCAAACATGCAAGTTGTTTAAGCCACGCTAAAGGGTTAAGCATCCACAGTTTTAGAAGCAATGCAATTAATAACATTTTTAAATTCGAACAAAGAGAGCGCACCGGTAAATTTTGTTTTTGTTGTAAATATGTACAATTTGAAGCGTTGCATTGTTTCTATTACTTTTAGTTTAATTTACTTATGTTTTCGAGCTATAATCGGCAGCATCGCGCGCGAGTTTTATAAAGTTTTTTTGATAATAATTTATATTTATTAATTCGAGTGTTCTTTTTTGGATTTTGTTTGTGCACAATAAACTATAAAATATAACTACTACAATTAAACAAACTTGAAAAATAAACTAAAAATAATTGAAACAAAAGTGTGTTAATTTATTTGTGAGAAATAAATTGATTTAGTGAAAAGGTTTACACTTGTGTTGCATCAAAATTGTTTAAAGGAAACTCAGCCAAGCGCTTGAGGATCAAAACTGTGTGTTTCTTTTCAGGTAGCAACCAGCGGAAAAAGGTACTGAGGTGAGGAAAGACGCCGTCGTTTCTTGGCTACTGGAGAGAAGAGTTCCCCGAGTATTGTGAGAGTTTTGAGATTTGCCGCCGGCAAATAAACATTTGGTCCTTCGAGCCGGATCCACAAGTGGTTGAAAGTGAGTTTTTGAACAATTTTTTATGCCATTTATTTGTTTGAGTTTTGGAGACGTACTATTTAAAAATTGTGTTAGTTTTACCCGCATAAAAGCGACGCTAGAACGCCATTTTTTCATTCGTTTATATACTCACAGTATATAAATAAAGTCTAAGTACATAAGTCCGTCTCCGCCATTTAATTTTTCTTGAAAAGAAAAAACGCTCGCCTTTTTTTTGTTGTACTTATATACCAAAAAATTATTAACTTTCATAAACAACAAAAGGCGTTTTTTTACTTCTGTGTGTTTTTTAAAAGCATTTTAAAATAAAATTAATTAAATAAAATATTTGTGCAAATATTCTTTCGTTTTGATTTTATTGTAAAACCCAATAATAACCAACTACAATTATTAAACAAATTTTGTAGTGTTTATTGTTTTTGTGATAATTTTGTGTTGGTTTTACTTGCAAATTTTTTGAAAAATAAAGTGAAAATAAAGTAAAAATTATACATACATACAAACACATACTGTTTGTTATTTGTATAAATTGAAATTAAATAAAATAAAGCGAAAGAATAATAGAAAAATAGCAACAACAACAATACATCGTTATATACATAAAAAGTGCTTTGAACTCTTACAGCTGTGCATTGTACACTGAGAGAAATTTTTGAGTATATTTTTGTTGAAATTGTAAAAAAAAAAAAAAAAAAAAATTATTTATTTTTTAATTTGCAAAAATAATATTTGTTTAATAAAATATTTGTTGTTGCTATTTAATAAATTATATTGTGTTATTTATGAGAAATAAATTTTTAATTTTTTATCTACATATATATTTAATTTTGGAAAAAAAAGCAACAGCGTAACATACAGTGGTATACTATATACACTGTGAAAAATTTGTTATTCATTTGAAAAAAAAAAAAAAACCAACAATTTGTATCAATTGAAAAAAAATTGTTTTGACTTCTTGCCTTTAAATTTTTGTGCGATATTTCGAGTTTTTGGGTTTTCAATTGGGGCCCTTTTTTTCCTCATCTCAAGTTGATTTGTTGCTTTTGAGAAAAATAATTTAAACCTAAATATTGAGATGGCTTCTGAAATGGCTGTAAATCGTGCTGTAGAACATTTGCTAGATTTTGAGGTGGAGATAAGCCAAATGTCACAGGACGAAGTGTCATCCTTTGTACTGGACTTTCAAGAGGAAGAGTTGAAGGAAAGATGGGAAGCTGTCAGGGCTGCATACGACGTATGTATGGCCACTATTGAAGACACCGAGGAAAATCAAGTCAAGGTGAAGGCAGTCAAGGAACGATACGCTCAAGCTTTTCGGACGTATGCATTATGTGGAGGAAAAATTCGGGAATCCAGTCATAGGATGATTTCGAATACAAATCCAGCAGCACATTCAACCATCCATCCAGCCGCTTGTGTACCAGGCAGGGAGTCTAAGCAGCGAGCAACCTAGTGGGTCTGCTAGCATAACAAATGCTGCCCCAACTTCTGTGTCAGCACCGGTGCCCTTTAGCCATGGTATTAGTGTTCCACCGTGCGATACAGAAGTTTTCATGGAGGATTACAAGACCTGGCCAACATTTCGAGACATGTTTTCGGCCATATATATAAATAACAACCGGCTTACCGAAGTGGAAAAACTTTACTACCTTAATCAAAAGACTAGGGGTGAGGCAAAGGAGATAGTACAGCAGATTCCATTGACAAATGAAGGGTTTAAGTTTGCATGGGAGCTGATTATTATCCTCAGATTCTTAAAGAGGGAATGAAAAAGAACGTGCTAGGGTCACTAATGGCTCAGGAGACTATATTTGGATGGGTTATTACTGGTCCGTTTCAGTGTAAATTATCCCCAAATCAGTCCAAAAAGGTTTCCTTTTTTAATTGCATTGACCTTGACAAACAAATGGCTAAATTTTGGGAAGTTGAGGAAGTTTTCAATGATAGGTCTCTGACAGATGAAGAGGCAATTTGTGAAGACATTTTCCAGAGCACCACGTATAGAAATCAAGACGGACGATATGTGGTAAATCTACCATTTAAAGACTTTGAAGGTCTGGGGCGCTCTCTGGGAGAATCTCGTCAGGGAGCCTTGGCTCAACTCCAACGGAGTGAAAGGTCGTTAGTCAGACGAGGACTAGCAACTCAATATAAGGCAGTGTTAGACGAGTACATACAGCTGGGACATATGGGTCAGGTTCTGGCACCGTCTGGGGATGAGTCCTCAAAATTTTATTACATCCCACACCATGCTGTCCTGAAACCTGATAGTGTTTCTACGAAGGTTAGAGTAGTTTTCAATGCATCATGCCCTTCCTCTACTGGAATCAGCTTAAATGATATCCTATACACGGGTCCTGTCTTTACAATCCGATTTGGTTATGCTGCTTCTAAAATGGAGAATTTTTAAATATGTTTTTAATGCTGATGTAGAGAAGATGTATCGGCAAATACTGGTGAATCCAATGCATACTTCGTTTCAAAGAATATTATTTCAAAGCGAAAATGGTGACGAAGTATGCGACTATGAATTAAAAACAGTGACTTTTTGGGATTAATTGTGCTCCTTATCTGGCAATTAGAACTTTGCTAAGATTAGCTGATGACTCAGAAGCTATGTTTCCTCTCGCAGCGAAGGTTTTACGAGAATGTATGTATGTCGATGATGCGTTGGTTGGTGCACACGATATTGCATCTTCTATTGAGATCAGAGAGGAGTTGTCGAAAGTCCTGGGTTCTGCTGGTTTTCCGTTGCGAAAATGGACTTCGAACTGTAGAGACATTTTGGTAGGTGTTCCTACAGATCATCTTATAAATAAGACCTTTTTTGATAAAGAAGAAGATGCTGTAGCAAAAAATGTTAGGAATTCAATGGAATGCGATGAGTGATAATTTCTATTTTGTTCCAAAGCCTCTTGATGTAAGTTCTTCATTTACTAAACGAAGGGTCCTTTCGATAATTGCGCAACTCTTCGATCCAGCAGGATGGATTGCACCAGTAGTTGTAAGTGCAAAAATTTTGATGCAGCGTATTTGGATGGAGAAGATTGGATGGGATGATGTTTTGACAGGATCGTGTCTTGAGATTTGGGGTAAATTCGTTAAGGACTATCCCGACATTGGTAAAATACGAGTTCCCCGATGGATAAAATATTCTCCAAATAAAAAAGTGGAGTTTCACGGCTTTTCTGACGCTTCAGAGAAAGCGTACGCTGCAGTCTTGTATGTGAGAGTGGAGGACTTTGATTCAAGTGTTAGTACATTTTTACTTTCGGCAAAAACAAAGGTAGCTCCAATTAAGACGATCTCCTTGCCAAGGCTAGAGCTTTGTGGAGCTTTGTTATTAGCCGATTTAGTAGATGCGCTAGTACCCAAATTGGGGATCAACGGTCCTATTTATTTGTGGTCTGATTCGACTATAGTCCTCGCTTGGTTGAGGAAACCACCACATTGTTGGAAAACATTCGTAGCGAATCGTGTCGCTAAGATTGAGAGAAAAGTTGGAGTAAAAAATTGGGCTCATGTGGACTCTAAACACAACCCTGCCGACCTTGGAAGTCGAGGTATGTGTCCCCTAGACTTGTCCCAGTCTAAACTATGGTGGTATGGACCTGCATGGTTGCACCAGTCCAGATCAACTTGGCCTTCTTCTGAGAATGAAGTTACAACCAATTTAGAGTGTAAGGAGGTAAAATGCAACTATGCATATTTTAGTACGTACGAAGATATCTTGGATAGATTTTCATCACTTTCGCGAGCTTTTAGAGTAATTGCCTATATTTACCGTTTTTACTTTCGTACACTAGGAAAACGGTATTTTAAATCAAGCAATCTTTCGAGCGAAGAAATCAATTTTGTCAAGTGGCGATTAATTCAAGTTTCGCAAAAGGCTTACTTCCCTGAAGAATATCGTAATTGCTCAGAAAAGTTATCGGTTGAGGTTAATAGTGCAATTAAAACGCTAAATCCGTTTATTGATGGTGATGAGATACTGCGCTGCAATGGCAGACTAGTGTGTGCTCCAGGATTGACTTATAATGAAAGATATCCTATCATTCTGCCTTATCAAAGTAGACTGGCTTTGTTATTAGTCGATTATATTCATCTACTATCATGTCATGGTGGCAATTCTTTGGTGTTGCGTCTTGTTCGAACCGAGTTTTGGATTATAAAGGCAAAATGTCTCATTAAGTGGAGACTCAACAAATGTAAAGTGTGTACTGTGTGGAAAAAGAGGCAGGCTTCGCAAATCATGGCAGCTTTACCTCCAGAGCGTACATCAATTTCAAGACCTTTTGCGATCACAGGAGTCGATTTCACTGGTCCTTTGATATCAAAAGCTATGTAGGAAGAGCGTGCAAAATTACAAAGGGCTATGTTTGCGTATTAGTATGTTTTGCAACCAAGGCTATTCATTTAGAGCCCACTAGTGATTTATCGACGAGTTCGTTTTTAGCCGCATTTACTCGGTTTGTGTCTCGAAGGGGTTGTCCTTCCCAGGTACATTCTGGACAATGGGACAAACTTTGTAGGTGCTGCTAAAATATTACAGAGAGAATTTTGTGATGTTCGGAACAGTGAAAAAGGAGTTTGAAGCCCACAAGCTGTTCATCGTCTTACTTGGCATTTTAACCCCGCAGCTGCACCTCATATGGGAGGCTTATGGGGGCTGGAGTCAAAAGCCTAAAAAGTCATCTACGAAAGGTGGCTGGTCAGATGAAATATTCCTTTGAGGAGTTTGCAACACTCTTAGCCCGCATAGAGTCTTGTTTAAACTCACGCCCCTTTGTGTCCAATAAGTGATAACCCCGAGACTGTAGCTGCTCTGACACCTGGTCATTTTCTAGTCGGTGGACCATTGTTGTCGAGAGTAGAACCTGAGGTTCATGAAGCCCCTCTATCACTTATCAATCGTTGGCAAAGGGTGAAAGCGATGAATCAAGAAATGTGTAGGAGATGGAAATCTGAGTACTTAGCTGAGTTACATAAAAGGTATAAATGGAAAGAACCTAAGTTAAACTTAGCTGTAAATGATCTAGTTGTAGTAAAGGATGAGTGTACGTCTCCAAACGAATGGCGATTAGGCAGGGTTCTTAAACTCTTTCAGGGCAAGATGGACAAGTTCGAGTAGTGGATTTACGAACAGAGAGGGGTGCATCCGCCGCCCAATATCAAAATTGATACCCTTGCCACAAAATTAATATTTTTATAATTTCAGAAGCTTATCATGGAAGCTGCGCACCAGACGAACAGCCAGAGGAAATGCAACGTTTGCAACGGCCATCATTTGACCAGTAGCTGCCCAACTTTCCAGCGAAAGAATTTATTGGCTCGCTTGCGGTTGGTCGTGCTACACAAGCTGTGCTCAAACTGCCTCTCTAGTGCTCATAACACTCTATTGTGCACCAGTGAGCATCGCTGTCGAACTTGCGCACAACCTCATCACACCCTACTTCACGATGACGTATCGCCGAGCAGATGGAGCGATGCAAGTGTCCTTCCAGTGCCACAGAGAGACCAGGACGTGCTGTCGATTGATGGGCAGAATGGCTCATCACTGCGTATCGAGGAGCTATCTGACGACGGAAGTGGTGAGGTTGAGGTCGTGAGAGGGGTCCCACTGGAGGAAACACACGAGCGATTGGGGTCCTCATCACGTCGTGGCTCAAGAGCGTTTCGACAGCGAGGCTCGGTTACTGAAGGAGGTCGTGGGGAGAGCTATCGCCCCCTGCGCGGCAATGCTCGTAACCGCCTGGACCCCCGACGTTCTTCAGGTGGTGTTCAGAGAGAGCGGAGACAACAAAACACAGTCCGAGGAAGGGAGAGAGATTGCCCTCTGCGCGGCAGCTCGCGCCAGGCTGGCATCTTCCCGGGCTGCAGAGCGAGGACGAGTGGGAGAGAGCTATCGCCCCCTGCGCGGCAATGCTCGTAACCGACTGGCCTCCCACCGTCCCACGGCTAATACCAATGCCAGACGAAGAGATGCTCGTGCCAACATCGCTGCTCCGCCCCCGTTGTCCATGCAGGGCGTAGTGCTACTGTCACCGACTGCCATCGTTCAGGTGCGGACTAAGAACGGATGGAGAGACGTAAGAGTTTTATTGGACTCTTGCGCCGAACGATCTTCCATCTGCCTGAGTCTGGCCAAAAGGTTGGGGTCGGTGTAGTGCGCTCGCAAGCGGGCGACAACTGTACTTTACTGTTGCGGAGCAGAGTTGGAGGTCATGAGCTAATGGAGATCACAGCGCACATCATGCCTCGACTGTCCCGCTCAATTCCATCGAGGTCTGTTAACGTGGACCACTTGGCACATCTTCGATTTCTGCAGCTGGCTGAATCCGACGTACCATGAAACAGGCGAAATAAATTTAATTCTTGGAGGTGTCATATACGCGCAAGTCCTGCTTCAGGGGTTGCTGAGTGGAGGTCCCGGTCAGCCAGTGGCTCAATGCTCTAAACCGGCTATTTGGTGTCTGGTGCATGCAGTGAGCTGCATTTTTTTTTTTTTTAGGTTTTATATATAATATATTAAAATAAAACATCGTATGAATATTAAAGTTTAATTGTATACTTTTTATGATGTGTTAAAGATGAATTATGAATTGTAGATAAGTTATTCTTAGTATTGCTGCTGCGGTGCTGCATGGTGGGTGGGATGCTTAAGCCACGCTAAAGGGTTAAGCATCCGCTGTTTTAGAAGCAATGCAATT